>PITA01013517.1:0-57230 GCA_004023965.1 Spilogale gracilis | reverse complement strand
CCCCCACCCCCCTCCCTCCAAGTCCCTCAGTTTGTTTCTGTGTCCAAAGTCTCTGTTGTTTCATTTCTCTCCCTGGATTACCCTACTTCCCATTTACTTTCCTTCTCCCACTGTCCTCCAGGTTACCCCTCATGCACCGCAAGTAAGTGAAACCATGTGATACTTGACTTTCTCTACTTGGCTTATTTCACTCAGCATAATTTCTTCCAGTCCAGTCCATGTTGCTACAAAAGTTAGATATTCATCCTTTCTGATGGATGTATTCCATTGTGTATATGTACCACATCTTCTTTATCCATTCATCTGTTGATGGGCACCTTGGCTCTTTCCACAGTTTGGCGATTGTGACCATTGCTGTGATGAACATTGGGGTACATGTGGCCCTTCTTTTCACTACATCTGTAATTTTGGGGTAAATGCCCAGTAGTGCAATTGTCCTGCATTTCTAACTGTCAAGATTTCTTACACCTGAAATTTAACATAAATTCCTCAGATGACAATCATCATTATTATCCTATAAAATATGTTCTTATCAGCGAAGGTAATGGAAGATGTCATTTTAAACTGAACTTTGAAGACCAAGGTGTGTACCACAAAGTGGAGAAGAGTCAAAAAGACATTCTAAAAGTGAGAAAACAGAATTACAAAGAGGAATGGGATAAAGCAGGTATTAAAAGTAAATGGCATATTTAAAAACAAGTTTGGGATTTTACATAATTTAGACTTTGATGATTTCCCGTGGGTCTTTTGAGAAAATTTTGTATGGAAATTCAATGTCATTCCCAAGGTACCTCAGGATATTTAGGGCTTAAGAATAATTTAACTATTTCTAATTCTCAATTTTCCCCCTTCTCTACTTAAATCATACTGTGTATTCCCACAGTTTCTTTAACTCTTTTCTCTTGACTCAGACACAGGACAAATGTCCTCTCTATTATTGCTTTCCCCTTTCATTTACTCAGACATATTGATAGCAGGACATGCACCAAAGAAGGTGAAGTTGGAAAAGTAAGAAATGCTTAAAATGTAATAGTTTTACAGACAACTCTAATCTTTGGAGTCAATTAGCAGCTTTGCAACTAACAATTTGTCTCTGGCCATATTTCTCATCAGGCTTTGTTTATCTTGCCTTGCTCTCCCATTGTACCTCTCTCTCTCTCTCCTCTGTAATTTCTCTGTTCTTCTAACTCCCCACCACACCCCCTCAGTTCTTGGTGACCCCCGCCCCTCCATAACACGTAAATATTGACCATTTAAGTTTGATTGTGGAACTAGACTTTATTTTGCTATGTTCTTATAAACTCCATTGGATTCTTACTTTCCTTAAAAGTCAATGGGAAGCTCTGCAACTGGAAAATTGTCTGTAGCCATACTTTTCTTCAGGGTCCGTGGAGCATGCTGTCTCTCAAGCTTTCTCTCAAGCTTTCTTAGTATTTTCTACTAAAATAGATTTTGAATTGCGTACAGTTTATCTAAAATAAACTGTAGTGCAAGCTCTTTAAATGAAGTGTGTGTGTGTGTGTGTGTGTGTGTGTGTGTGTGCAGGAAAAATAATCGCACTCACTTTTTTTTTTTTTAAGATTTTATATATTTCTTTGACAGAGAGAAACACAGCCAGAGAGGAAACACAAATAGGGGGAGTGAGAGAGGGAGAAGCTGGCTTCCTGCCAAACAGGGAGCCTGATGATGGTCTGGATCCCGGGACTCCGGGATCATGACCTGAGCCCTGAGCCAGAGGCAGATGCTTAAGGACTGAACTACCCAGGTGCCCCAATTACACTCACTTTTAAAGCTCTAGTCTTCATGCATTTGTTCATAAATTTGAATCAGGATCATCTAGTGCCATTAGAACTCTTCCAAAGAAATTGTTTGCTAGTTCTTAGTTGAAAGTTATGGAGGGTATGAGTAGATAGTTCAGAGAAGAGCTAGACAAAAACCCAAACAAACAAACAAAAGACCTAGCAGCTTAAAATTACTATTCAACAGGCAAATTTCAAAAATCAAGTACACATTCAATATAGTTTAACATTTTTCAGAGGCGCAGTAATTAGAATTATTAATTTAACATGATATTCTGGCATCTATATGAGGAAAAGGGAGTTTTGTATATACCTTAGGTAGAACTTAGATGGGTTGTTGCTTTTCAGAAAGAATTTTTTTCGTATTTCTTGAATATTTAATTAAATTAACATATTAATAAGATCATATTGTGTTATAATATATAATATCACATTATTATGTGATCTATATGTGCGGGTTAACGTAGAGCATGAAATTAGCCATAATTCCTGGCTTGCTACAATGTAACATGGAGATGCTGTGGGCAATGGACGGTTTCATAGAAGGGCATGGGACTTGGAATGCCAAGGCCTGCAAGACCACTCTGCAGTAAAAATGCCTTGGGGAGTTGCTTCCAGAAGCTTTCTTAGCCAAACACCACCCTGTGATCTAAGAGACACATACATTGTCCCTCAGGCTATGTTCAGCAGAACCCGTAGATTAGCATATCCTCCCAGCTTCAGTAAGACCCCCTGTCAAACATCATTTGCTGGAGAAACAGTGATAAGAATTTGTGATTATCCTGAAGGGAGTGGGAGCAAGGAAGAGTGAAGGTTCTTGATCTCTGAGCATTGACCCCCTTGCCTTCTCCTCTCATTCATAGCAAAGTTTCGAGTAATCTTTCATCCATTGGTATAGGAATTGCTGGTCCTTTCCAGCAAAATATATATATATATAATATATGTATATTTATATATATATTTAAATATTATATTTATATTTATTTGTAAAATATATTTATACATATATTGTATTATATATATAATTATTATATGATTACATATATAATTTCCTATGACCTGGAAATCTCATACATGAACTATCTAATAGAGAGAACCCTGATATTCAGGAATCCATGTAGAAAGATATTTGTTGAAGCACTATTTAAAGTATCTAAAACTGGAAAATCTCTCACTCTCACTATCTAGCTTGAGAATCCAGTAATAGAAATTCTAGAGATTATCTTCTCTCACTCTCTCATTTTAAAGCTCAAGAAATGAAGATGAGATATTAAGTCACACAGCTGGCAGTTTGCTCAGTCATCTGGAATAGAAATATATTGACACACAGTTTCATATTTACTGACAAAGAATTTATGTACTGACATAAAATTCTCTTTTCAGAATTAATCTCCGAAGGTCAATGAGATATATACTCTATGGATTCTTATCAGCATGCTCTATAAGGAGAGGAGAAGATGTTGGGGGGCAATGTTTCCTCAGTGTAAGAAAAAGTATTTATTTTTCATGCTGCATTACTAAGATGCACAGATCATGCTTTCAGAAAATAGCAAAGAGTAAACATTTTTACAATAAACATTTTATTATAAAAATAATATAGTCTTAATTAGGAACTTTGAAAAATGCAACAACACAAAGAACACATTTTTAAATATCATTAATGATATTTGATTAAGGATAAATTCATTGATAATTACTCTTAAAATGCTGTTAATGTATGTTTATAGTTTTATGTAAAAATAGGTTCATGTGGTGTCTACCAAATTTTTCAATAAATTCTGAACATTTCTTCATACCATTAAATACTTTTAATCAACAGGGAATCAACAGCCATGATTAACTGCTCAAACAGTTATGGGAGCACTTGGGGAATCAAGGATTCGTGCTGACCCTGAAGGGCTATGGGAACTTTTTCATCATGATTATTAATGTATCACTCAGATTCAGAACCACTCAAATCAAGAAGCATCAAGTCAGGGGCACCTGGGTGGCTCAGTTGGTTAAGCAACTGCCTTCAGCTCAGGTCATGATCCTGGAGACCCAGGATCAAGCCCACATCGGGCTCCCTGCTTGGCAGGAGGCCTGCTTCTCCCTCTCTCACTCCCCTGCTCTTGTGATCCCTCTCTCACTGTGTTTCTCTCTGTCAAATAAATAAATAAAATCTTAAAAAAAAAAAAGAAGCATTAAGTCATAGTCAAGGATGTTTTCCAGATATATGAACTTTCTATGATGCTGGAAAGCTTATGTCATAGGTCTTTCTCCCATGAGAGATGCAAAAGGAGTGGTGTCTACGTTGTTACTTAGTTTAATTTGATATTGATATTTTCTTTATGTGTAAATGTGTTGAATTCATGTCAAAACCAAGTATTTATGGGAATCTTGATTATATAAAGGATGTGGCATTTCTGAATTTGGTAATAACCTACCAGGTAGAGGAAGGGACACCACGAGTTTCATATTTCTCCAGGAACCTGTGAGCTAAGGAAAATTCTGCGTAGTAGAGTTCAGTGGCTCCTGCTCTTTTCATCAGTCTTGCATCTCACAGTTTCCGTGGGTTTGAATTGTTAGGCATTTTGGAAGTGTGCATGTGCACGTGTATGTGTATCTTTTTATATCTATTAAGAACAAACTAAGCAAAGAATAAAACCAGGGTATTTTTTGTTTTTTTGTTTTTTTCCTTGCCTTTAACTCTGCAAAAAAATACCATACTGACTTCAGTAAAGAAACATATGCAAAAAAAGAAAAAAAAAAAAGGTAATTGCTTCCATAATTGAAACACACAGCAGTTTAAGCCAAGAACTATGACTATGTATATAATATATATGTTGGATGGAGAGAGAAAAAGTGAAGATTATTTTTTTAAAGATTTTATTTATTTATTTGACAGAGAGAAACACAGCTAGAGAGGGAACACAAGCAGGGGGAGTGAGAGAGGGAGAAAGAGGCTTCCCACCGGGCAGGAAGCCCAATGTGGGGCTCGATCCCCAGTCTCCAGGATCATGACCTGAGCTGAAAGCAGCCCTTTAATCAACTGAGCCACCCAGGCACCCCAAAAGTGAAGATTTTTTAAATAAGATAGATCTTAATAAAATTATTCCTGGTTTAACTTTATAAACTGAGTTTGAGTTTATAATTGTCTGATTTCCTTCTCTCCCATTTTCTCTGACACATAGCACACACAAATACACACACTTTCCCCGCATATAATTTTATTAAACCTCTTCACATATCTATTAATTGTAGTTACCTATGTGCCTCATACTGGGTCTGGAATCTGGCGTCTGAGATAGTTCCATGTAGTTTGTGTATCTCTATCTCAAGGTGAACTTTTCTCTAGAACTCATGAACCCAAATGTAATGCATTTGATACACACTTTTCCAAATGTAAACCATTCATACCTGCAGAAACCCATGCCATTGACTCTTGCCTGATTTTATGAAAATACAATAAATATTTCTGAGCTGGGTATATGCACATAACTGAATGAAAAACAGCAGATCAATGGGTGAAAGATGGAGCTTGTGGACTGAATGTCCAAGGTTGCTAAAATCAATGGAATATCACCAGATTATATAATCATAACACATTTGGAAAATAATTTTTAAAATGTAGAAAATAGAAAACAATGATTAATCTTTCTTAGAAATATTTTTAAAAGGCAATGGGGAGGGGGTGGAATTAGATCAAAATATGCCAAATATTTTATTGACATTACATAAAATGTGAAAATATGATTGCAAATAATTACTTATGTATATATGGGAGTGATCACTGGTTACTTAAATATGTCTGCATTTAGACTATCTAGTCAAAATGATAAGAAATGATTATTTACAATTATATTTGTTAATTATATTCAGAGTAAATATTACAACAAAACTCAAAAGACTATACCATAATTTAAATATATAAAGGTAGTGTTTTCTGATTCAAAAGAAATAAGACAAATATCCTTAATTTAAAGAACTTCTAATCTATAATATCCATAGTATGAAGAAGCAGGAGACAGAGGAATAAACCTAAAATTACTACAGCAGGTAGAGAAAAATATATAGGCAAGTCAAGAGGATATAGAGAAGAGAATTTAACCCACCTTTAGTGTTAAATAAAGTCTTGGACAAGTGTGTGTCATAGATTCTAGAGTATATTTTTGATTTACATAAATTCATTTTCCAGGAGTTTGTTCATTTTAGACCAGCAAGGTCATTGAATTGAACAAGATATTAACCCGTTAGGTTACAAGCCGTGTATAACAGCAATAGATTTCCACAGAACTGTGAAAAGTGAGGGCACAATTCTGAATGGTGTGCATTTCAGTGAATGCAGTCCTATGTAATGTGAGAATTGCTTGTACTTAATAATAGATGATTATTCCATGTTTTTATTATATAAAATTATTTAATAGTTAGAAACTTCCCTATGGTTTGTTAGAATCAATATATATTGTGTGTATGAGTGTGTGTTTACTTTTATGGACTCAAGGACCACATTGTCCAAAAATAGCACACTGGAAATTAGTTTCTTAAGAAAATTATCATTATGCTCTCTAGTTTGCTATTATTCTGAAGAACATTATGCAGAAAATTGTCCTATCCATTTCATGGATATTATGAATAATTGGAATCTAACCAACAATAACAATGATTTCCATAGAAATTTTGTGTAATAGACTAGTAAAAACTAAATTGACCCACTTTCAGCTTATGTCATGTGTGGCCAATGCCTTCTAGTATTCTGTATTAGCAAATTTTAATAAGTCCAAATGTGATGTTCTACTGCAATATTCAACTAACGAATAGGGCATTTTAAACATAGCATAGCTTAATATTATTTAGCCCAGCAGCCAGGATTCCACAAGAGCTGTGCCAGAGAACTTTCTCGTCCAGGATGCTGCCACCAGATGGTATTCATCCTACCATATGTTTCAGTGCCTAGATAAGCATAACGGTACAATGCCTGCTACTTAATTCAATAGTGAAATTGTGTGAATTAATAGATGCTGAGGGAAAATGATAAAAGCGAAGTAATGAATACAAAAGGAGGGTGATAAAATCAGCTGACAGATAATCCCAGTAATTTTTTCTACTCTGTGCTGCTCTATTTAGGGAAAACAAGACTGAAAATATAAATTAGGATTAATGGATAACATTTTGTGCTTTGTTAACTTCTACAACATTATATATGCCTTTTAAATACTCAGCAACTAAATTGTTTAATGTCTCAAATTTAGACCATGTAGATGACGACTACCCTATAATATTACTTAATGCTTTAAATCTTACAAAAGTTTGAGTTTCCTTTGCCAAGATCTTCCAATATCTTCAATGACTTCCTCTTCCCCATAACAAAATTAACCATGGGTTTTCATCATTTCTTCTAATATAAGTACAGCTAATGAAGAACTTTTTTTTTCTATCACTAATACATTGGCTATTGCAAGGAAGTCATAGTATTCTAGTGACAGATGACTATTCAATCAAATTTTTATAATAGAGTGAAATAATTTTATTATAAAAGATTTTACTATTCAAAAGAGTTGTAAGTTAGTAAAGCACACATCTGGTTTAATGTCTCATAATAAACTCACATGTGCCTGTTGTTGCTTAGCCCCAAACAGCAGAAGCTATTCACATAAAATAATTTTTTATAATATTTAATAAAATGTTTCCATTGAGGATAATGAGTTTGCATTTTCCAAGCTACACTCTTTCAAAAGTCCTCTTTTCATCCAATGACATGTCTTTGTAGGTAAGCTAACCTTGAATCATAAATATTACTCGCTAAAAAGTGACATCGGCAAAACAGTGGAGTAAGAGATCCCATCCTTCATTTTCTTACAGAAAGCAGCAATTACACAGTTATCCACAAAAGAAAGTAGCTTTGTGAGAGGGCAAGAGACCAGTTAAGAAACTATACCAACATAGTGTAGCGAAAATATGGAGAATAACCACACAGAAGGTTAGGAAAAACAGTTTCACTTCGCTGCATCATCCCACCCCCCGAGGTTCGCACAGCCCATAGCCAAGAGGAACTCCCAAACCCTTGGGTGCCCCGTCACAGGGAAAAGGAGAGCAAGGTGAGAAACCAGCTTCCTCAGTTTTTCAAGGCACTGCCCTAAGGACCCACTTTGGTTTCTCCATACCCAGATTGCCCGGGAGATCCTCATAGCTAAGATGTTTGGGGAAGGCCAGGATCAAAGAAGAATGTGGAGCTCCCTGCCCTGCAGCAGATGCCACCATGGGCCGCAAGGGCCTGTTCTACAGAGAACACCAACAGCTTGCACTGCTCAGGACCCCAACAGCCATCACAGCTGCCATTGACCCACAAAGCAGTGGACCTATTGTACAACCCAGGAGAAGATGCTGCTGTTGGGCCATCCTCAGTCACAGCCATCTTCCCTCTATGCCTCTCCCACCCAACTGCACAGGCAAAAATTCCTGAGCCATGGTTGCTCTGAAAGTGTCTATGCTCCAGATGCTAGCTCCGCAATTGCTCCCCAAGTGTCCACACTTAAACTAGCATACTGCTTCAAGAGGCATACTTGTGTCTCAGACATTGGCATTATGCCCACTTGGGACAGGCCTGCACCATGAAACATGGAGCCATGGTCACTTTCTGGATGTCCATGCTTTGGCCACCAGCTGCACAGCACCTCACTAGTGAAAACACCTGGAATAGCACTAGAGCAGGATTGCCTCTGTCCTGGACCCTGGTGCCACCATGTCAGCAGAGGAGCCTGCTCCCAGGCCCCAGAGCCATGGTCATTCAATGTGGGCCTGCACTCTGCACCTCAGATCCATGATGGCTCTGTGAGTGCCCCTGCCCAACACAATGACTCTGCCATCACAATGAGCTCATCTGCTCACTAAATACTGCAATGAGCATGCATGCATGCCAGACCCAGGGCCAGGAGGAATGCCCTTGGTCATGAATTCCCCCTATGGTGAAAAAATAGAAAAAAAGGACCCCCGTAGCCCTTCCTGCCATTGTGGACATCCACAGATTTGGCCACTGAGGACCTACACCGTTTTTGCCAATGCTGACCTCCTCTGATGGATTCATGTGGAGACTCTCGCACTGTCCCTCCACAGAGTTGGAACCACTGCTCCTCATCCCCACTCACTTCCACCCACACATAGATGAAGGTCTTTCTGTAAGCATTCTGTGAAGTCTGGAAGAGGTAACTTCTTCCTCAAAAGCATAGACATCAATGCAAGACTACAGAAACATGAAAAATCAGGGGAACATCATGCCACCAAATAAACACAATTTCCCCCCAAAAATGGAGATCTTCAAATTGCCCAGCAAATAATTTCTTAAAAACTCATCTTGAAGTACCTGGATGGTTCAGTAAGTTAAGTGCCCAACTTGTAATTTCCAGCTCAGGTCATGATCTCATGGGTCTTGTATTGGGCTCCATTGCTCAGCATGGAGTCTGCTGGAGATTCTTGCCCTCTTCCCCTCCCCCATCTGTTGCATGGGCACGTGCCTGCTCTCTCACTCTCTCTCAAATAAATAAATAAATCTTAAAAAAAAACCACAAAAAGCCTCAAACATTAAAAACATTTAAAAATCATCTTAAAGAAGCTCAATGAACAAGAAAAAATATCTTAAAGAAGCTCAATGAGCAAGAAGAACAAAGCTGGATGTATCATATTCCTTAACTTTAAAATATATTACGCAGCTATGTAATCATGAAAATAGTGTTGGCATAAAAATAGTCACACAGCCCAATGGAACAGACTATGAAGCCCAGAAATAAATGTATGTATTTATGGCCACGTGATGGTTGACAAGAGTGCTAAGGACACATGATAGGGGAAAGCTAGTTTCTTCAAAAAATGATGCTGGGAAAACTGGATAACCACATGGCAAGGGATGAAATTAGACTCATCTCATGCCTCATACAAAACTCAGAATAGATTATAAGCTTAAACATAACTCCTAAAACTGCAAAACTTTTATAAGAAAGCATAAGGGGAAAGCTTCCAGATAATGGTCTGGGCAATGTTTTTTGGATATGACACCAGAAGTACAGCTAACAGAAGCAAAAATTGCTAAATTGGATTGGAAGGCAAAAGAATGATCAACAGAGTGAAAAGGCAATCTACAGAATGGAGGAAAATAATGCAAGCCATATGTCTGAAAAGAGATTAATATTCAAAATATATATGGAACTCATGAACTCAATAGCAAAAAAAAAACAAATCACCATTAAAAAATGGACAAAGGACCTGACACAGATGGAGCTAAGCTAAATAATTTAGTCAGAGAGAGACAAATACTGTGTAACTTCACTCATATGTGGACTTTAAGAAACAAAACAGATGAACAAAGGGGGGAAAAAAAGAAGGAGAGGAGGAAAGGGAGAGGTAAACCAAGAAAAAGACTATAGAGAACAAACTGATGGTTTCCAGGGGAGAGGTGGAAGGGATGGATTATATAGGAAATGGGGATTAAAAAGTGCACTTGTGATGAACATTGAGTGCTGTACAGAAGTGTAGAATCACTATATTGTACACCTGAAACTAATATCATACTGTATGTGAACTAACTAGAATTTGGATAAAAACTTTTAAAAAGGAAGCTATAAAAGTAAACAACCAGTAGATGAAAAGGTATTCAATTATGAGGGATATGCAAATCCAAATCACAGTGACATATCACTTCACATAGGTTGGGATGACTGCTATTAAAAAGACAAGGGGCAATAAGTGTCCTGAGGACATAGAGAAAAAGGAACTGCTTCTACATTGTTGGTGGAAATGTAAGTTGGTACCATCATTATAGAAAACCATATGGGGGAATCCCTGAAATATTTAAAAGAGAAATTATCACATGATAGCAATTCTACTTCTAGATATATCTCCAAAGGAAAAGAAATCAGTATATTAAAAAGCTAGATACCAGCACTCCCATGTTTATTTCAGCATTAACAATGGCCAAGATAAAGAAAATGTCACACACACACACACACACACACACACACACACACACACACTCAAATACTATTCAACCTTAAGAAAGAAGGAAAGCTTGCCATTGAAAACAAGGGTGTACCTGGAGGACCTCAGCCTAAGTGAAATAAGCCAGACAGAAAGATGAATACTACCCAATCTCACTTGTATGTGGAATCTAACAAACAGTAGTCAAACAGTATTTACCATGGTCTCAGGAAAAGGAATACAGGCAGATGTTGGTCAATACACAATATCAATTAAGGAAAATAAAAAAAAAATGAGAATATCTAATGTATAACAACATGACTATAGCAAATCATCAAGTTGTACACTTTAATATATACAATTTTTAATTGTCGTCTATGCCTCAATAAAGTTAGAAAAATAAATATAAATAAATAAGTGTATTTGCCATTTATAAAATGAAGACATATTATAACTATGACCAGTTATCATCATATATTTTGCCAATATATAATTTATGAGACTCTGAGACTATTCCTTAATAAAGTTTACTTTTTTATAACCATAGGTGGATACTATGCTTATCATTTCATGGTTTTATAAAACCAGAAATCTTCAGTCCATACTGCATTCTCCTCATTCATCTTTCATTAAAGAAATGATAAATCTTTGATTAGCATGTAAATCAGAAACAAAATCAGTACACTGTTGGAATGTCTTTTTTTATTATTAAATCTACTTTTTAGCAAGAGAGTTTGTCACAGTAAATATGATACTCTGAGCAATGGTAATTATTTGCAAGCCGTGAAACATTAATATCGAATATTCAAAGGAGACTCTTTACAGCTGCCAAGTTAATCTCTAAACCTATATTCTGTTCATGTTACTCTTTTGCTCAGCCATAATCATGATTTGCTCCCCCGTTGCATACCAAATTAATTAAAACTGAGATATTTTGATATTTAAGACTGGATACAATATGTTCTCAATCTGCCCTTCCTGTGTTCTCTATCATAGTTCCCCTAAATTGTAGTATACACTTCAGCTAAACTAGGGTACTAATCAACTACAGTCTATAAACATCTGGACTTTCCCAATTTTTTTTTTTTTGGACTTTCCCAATTTTGAGTGTCTTTAGGTTGTTCATTCTTTCAATTGGAAGTTGTCTTGCCATCATTCACAGTCAATAGAAATCCGTCTAAAAATATCTAAAATGTTACTTTCTCCAGAAAATCTTTGTTATCCTCCCCATGCAATGTCACTTCCTCTCAAGACTTTTGATTATCTCTATTCTGCTTTGGTATGTAATGGCTTTAACTTATAGTGTATTTCATTCTATAACTTTTGCTCTCTATACTCCATTTCACTATTCGAATATTGGGTGCCTGATTAATTACAAGTACAGGAAGTCATCTGAACTTTTAGCTATAACTTCCTATTGTAGGTCACTCTGTGTGGTCAGACTAGTTGACTACCTGACTGGCTGCCTGTTTCAGTCAGAAGTGCTTACATCATTCTCTCTGCTGAGATTGTAGATAAACATTAGCATTGACATTCTCCTTCATTATTAGCTGGATGTCTTCCTAGTTCTTGCATCTGATATATCCCAGAGTCATGGATTTCCTTCTTGATTTACAGCTCAGAGGAAACTAATATGTCATTGCATAGGATCCCATAGCATGATACAATCTCATGAATCAAACTCATCGCATATATATGTCAACCTGCATTCGATGAATGTATTTTATTATCTCTTCATAGATTTGCTCATTTGCACTGCTGAATTTTCCCTTAAAAGGGACGATCTCATTCTGATCAATTTTCCATCTCTACCCTTTAGTATTTAATTTAATTCCTTCTATAGAACTCATCTATCTCAGTATCCACCATGCCTAGAGTTTCACCAAACATGACAACAGATTTCAACTGAGTGCCCATTTATTTATCCTTTGCTGCAGTGGGAATATCTACTTAAAAGGTATTTTATAAGGACATATCACTCTGGCACAAGTTCATATTAAGCTGATATTCCATTGGCATGACACATGAACTATTTCTATCTTGAAAACTGGTTGTTAGAATCAGCATCTGTGTCACTATTGGATTGCTCTAGTTTTTCCTTACTTTCGTGGGTGAATAAATTGTGTGTGATGCTAAAACAACAACAACAACAACAACAACAAAAAACAGTCAGGTAGACAGTCTTATAAGCTCCTTGCAACTTCTACTGAAACAATTTTTACCAACTCCTTTCCCTGGCCTACTTAGCTATCTCTTACTACATATTCAGGATTTGGTTAATTATCATCTATTATAGGAGTCCTCCATAACAATTTTATCTCAAGAATCTGCTTACACAGTTTTCATCATAGTAATAGGTTTAATCACATCCTAAAATTAATTGTTCATGTATTTATTCACATATAGACATTCTATGATTATTACTTAAATAAGTGGAGAAGTCAACCATTATGGTATCATTATAAATAGCATTCTATAAGAAGTTATTAATTCTGACTGGAAAAGAGAAATATTGGGAAATCCTCAGAAAGATGGTAGACGTTGAAATTTGGCCCCCAAATGGGTGAATCTTGTTCCATGTAGATAATACTTAAATATTTTAAAATATTGTTTGTGTTGGAACTGGCTTTATATATACAGGCTGCGATATAATACTGTTTCCACATTTTACATAATTTCTTGATCACGTTTTAGAAAATGTTTTTTTATAAATGCTTTTATAAGTGTTCCTTATAAACTGTCAACAAATTTGCAAAAATTAAATGTATTTTGGGTTCCTTAATCCCATCATAATAGAGTGATTCAACATCACTACAAAATCTTTTTATTTTAACCTTATCCAGTTATTTTTGTGATTTTTATCTCTGATGTGTCATTTAAACATTTTATCACATTCTTAAATATTTAATATTAAGAGCATAAAGAGTATATAGATTTCAGATAACAATTAAATTTCTGAACTCATTCTCATATTAAGAAGCAGCAATTCTCTCATCATTTCATGTCTGCTTCTATTTTTACTGGTCTGCTTTTTTTATTTCTAGCTTTGATGATGATCACTAGAAGTCTTTGCCATATTTTTGTCCTACTTTGTGATTACTTCAGACACACTACAGCTCTGAGAAAACAGTCTGTTTTCTTTTCTTGCTCCTATTCCTTCCACCCTTGTTCAGCTTCTCACTGTCTAAGATGAGAGGTCAAAGTCATTTCTAAACCTAAGTTCATCCGTTCTATTTCACATAGCAAGGCTGCTTTCATTTTGGTTGTGGTCATTACTTTTCTCAGTATCCGGTCAAAGAAACAGGGAGATAATGCTCTTGCTTTTATCACATTTTTATTTATTTTGAACCTGTCATTCAGCTCCTTGTAGGCTTTTATCACAGCCTTTGACTTCCTGTCAATGTTTTTCTTCCCTGTGGTCAGATTTTTTAAAATAAGTTTGCTCAGTATCAATTTTGACAAAGATCTTTAAAATCGAAGTGTTTTGCTTTGTTTTGTTTTGTTTTGTTTTAGACAACATGTAGGGCTGCCTATGCTGAGTGATGTATCATAAGCTATTTTTTGCAACACACACACATTTACACACACTCAATCACTTAGTATTTTAATTTTCTTTATCTGTATTCCATGGATACAACCAATAGGGAATGTAAGAAATTATTACACTGGAGAACATAAATCTTATTGTCCTAGTGCATATCATAAAATCTTATTACCTCTGTATCAGTTAAAAATTAAGAGGAACAAAAAATAAATTAAGGTACAAATGTACATCTCATATTGCATCTCATACAAAGAGACACAAGGAGCAAATGAGAAGTTACCAACTTAATAGAATTAACAGAACCATAATGTAAATCTTACAGTAGATTCAGTTGAGACTTTTCACTGATATCACACACACACACACACACACACACACACACAGTTTTATTCAAATCATATATTTATTTGGATAAGAAATTATTGAACATGTTCATTCAAAATGAGGATTCATAGTGGTTTATGATGAAAAGCCTGTTCATTCAATATCAGGATCATAGTGGTTTATTATTTGCACTTTTATTCCTAATGAGCCTATATTAGTGTTTTATTCTTAATATTTTCTGTGTTGTGTGTTGAAATAGTTCATAGTATAGTTAGTGATCATATTTTTTTAAAATATTTTATTTGTTTATTTGAGAGACAGAGTGAGTGAGAGAAAGCATGAGAGGGGAGAAGCTCAGAGGAAGAAGCAGACTCCTCACAGAGCTGAGAACCTGATGTGGGACTCGATCCCGGGACTCCAGGATCATGACCTGAGCTGAAGGCAATGGCCTAACCAACTGAGCCACCCAGGCGTCCCAGTGATTATACTTTCATTCATAGAAAAAGTCAATCTTCATGAATGTTTCAGTTAATGTAGGATAAAATCATGGGTGGTCAAAATCTGGCTTTTATTTGGAAAACAAAATGTTAAAAAACATTTTTAAAAACTTAGTGACTTGAGTACCTAATTTTATCTCTGTTGCCTTTGATGGAAACATATACCAAAGACTTATATTAAAGGTAGGGTAAGGGCAAGAAAGAGTCTTTCAGAAGGGGGTGTGATTTTTGCTCTTGCACAAGGTGAACAAGGAAGCCTCTTCAATAAATTGTTACTTGATAGAGGCCTGATGAATGTAAAGGTGTGGGGAATATTATTCTAGGTAGAAGGAAGAGCAAGTGAATAAGTCTGAAGAGGATTTTTTTTAGTTGTCAAAGAAAGGAAAATAGACAGTGCCCTGGAGGTGAATGAGAATGACCAAGATTTCTGGACTGAGCAGGTGGATGGATCTAGTTGCCATTAAGCTGAATGAGAGAAGAAAGTAGTTGAAGCAAGTTTGGGGGTGGGGGTCAGCAGAGTAAAAATTTGGACATGTTAAATTTGAGATATGAGATCAATATTAAATGAAATGTCAAGCAGAGAGATATGTGTGTTTGGAGTTCAGGAGATTGGCCAGAATTAGAGATATAAATTTGCAAGTTGTTACAGATTCTGGACAAAAATCACAAAACAAAGGTCTATAGAATGAAAACAGGTGAAGGCTAAGGCCTGTGCATTTGGGAACTCCTCCAAAAATAGAAGAAGTGGAAGAGCCAGCAAAGAAACTAGGACTGAAAAAGAGGGACGTATTAGGCCAAAGGGAAAGCTAGGGGGCATGCAATCTGAGGAGAGAATCACCCATTCTTTGAAATAGTGCTGGTTTGTTGTCATTGATTGGAAGGAACAATGGGAAAGTAAATTGGAACAGAGATTAAAATCAGAGTGTTGCAGCTTCTGAGAGGAATTAAAGAGTGTTTATAGAAGATTCATATTTTTTTTTTAAGGAATGGCAAAGAAATGGGCCAGTAGTTTGTGAGGCAAATGGAATTTTAAAATTTTGCATTGGTGTTTGTTTCAAAAGGAAGAAATGATATTGTTTGGGCATTGACAAGGATACTTCAGATGGTGGGAAACTGAAGATTTCTAGAAATGGAAGTGTGAATAAACACAAATGGAGTGGTGTCCTTGAGAAAGGCAAGAAGGACTAGGGCCAGAGTGCATTGCATGGGTAGAGATTGTTCATTTATGGTAATGGGGAGAAAAAAAGTCATGTGGGTACAGTCGCTGGTAGGAAAGTACCATGTGCTACATTAAAGAAGGTGAGTAGGGGCTTGAGCAATAGAGCACGAGTAAGCACCCTTCTCTTACCTGGGGTAACATTGACCTGTGTGATGTCAGAGTCAGGAGGACATGGATTTATAAAACCCTTATGACTCGGTCACTTTCTGACCATACCCCCACAGTGTGATTTCAACTGTATAGGAAGTAAAATAGCTAGGATTCTTATTACTGATAATATTCTGCCTTACAGTACTAACTAATTAATCCACTAAACAACACAAAACCTTTTAATATAAGATTACACACTTCTGCTTTTTTAATAATATAGCTAATGTTTATATGGAACCTAAAATATACTAGGCATAGTTATTATCGCTTTACACATATTATTATTTAGTACATGACTTTTTGAAAACCGGTGTGTATCTATTAGCATTCATTTTGGATTAAGGAATATAGTGCCCAGGTTAAAAAGCTTTTGGGGTGTCTGGGTGGCTCAGTTGTTAAGCGTCTGCCTTTGGCTCAGGTAATGATCCCAGAGTCCAGGGATGCAGCCCCATATCCGGCTTCAGCAGGAGGCCTGCTTCTCCCTCTCTCACTCCCCCTGCTTGTGTTCCCTCTCTGGCTGTGTTTCTCTCTGTCAAATAAATAAAATCTTTAAAAAATATATTACCATCAGAAAGTAAATTAGATAGCCAAAGATTTACATTTATTTCAAATAGATAAAATTATCAAATTAAAAACAATCTCAAAAAGGCTTTAAGAAAATAGTTTTTCCTAAAAAAATTAACAAAGAAAAGAAAAAGAAAATAGATTTTCCCCTAATAAATCAACATTTAGAAATCATAACAATATACTGCAAAGAGAATTCTAAAAGACACACAAGTTAAATGGGAAAAATTGTTATATCTTTGCAAGGAAATGTCATTTACTATAAGAAAAAAATTTTTAATAAAAACCCCACAAACAACATCCCCTATTTGCTGGGAGAGATGGACAAGAACAAGAATATGTAGTTAATACAAATACTAGAAACTATAAGATACTGTATTTATAGGAAATCTATTTTCAATATTATGAATGAAAAACTGAAGCTAAAACAATAAAATGTCAGTTTTCATGTCAATTAGTTGATTTTTTTCAAAATGATTTTGTATATTTCAGATTTACATAAATAAAAATTAAATAATTTGAATTTATTAAAGTATATATGTGTATCAGAGAATTAAGGAAATATAGAAAATACAATAACTTATTTTTCTTTTTATATTTTGTATTTATAAGGTAGCTACAATAATCATATGCTTTGTAATCAGAAAACTACTGTAAGAAAAGAATATATAGGGGCACCTGGGTGGCTCAGTTGATTAAGCAACTGCCTTCGGCTCAGGTCATGATCCCGGAGACCCGGGATTGAGTCCCACATCAGGCTTCCTCACTTCCCCTGCTTGTATTCCCTCTCTGGCTGTGTTTCTCTCTGTCAAATAAATAAAATCTTTAAAAAAAAAGAAAAAAGAAAAGAATATATATAATTTTGAAACAGTATTAATTCATTTTGAAACCTAAATAGTTATTCAAGAAAATTTCACACATTCTGGTTATTTCTGAGTCTAGATTCTAGCCTAGGAGTATCTGATGTGAATATTTTTCCTTTTTACAAACTAATTGTAGAATATCACAATACATGCTAACAGTTTTCACTTGTTGTCTTCTAAAATTGTGGTGTTTCTTCCTTTTCCTGTTCTTTTTGATTTTTTTATTGTTAAGATGTGATATTAAAATATCACATTTTCATTTATGATATTAAAATATATTTAAACTACATTGTATTTCATCACTTTTTGGGTTATTTACTCCTGCCGTATGGTACTTGTCAGTTCTGGCTGCTATGATACAATGCGGGATAATGGGTGCTTAAACAGGAATTTATCTTTCACAGTTCTGGAGTGTTGGCCAGTTTGCCTCCCCATTGTGGGATATCTTCCTTCATGGCTTGTACACAGCTGCCATCTTGCTGTATCTTTATGTGGCAGGGAGAGAACATACTCTGTCCTCTCTTTCTCATCCTCTAGGACCCTGGTTTCATCAGGGGCCCCGCCATCACAATGTCATACAAAATTAATTACCTCCGACAGACCTTGTTCTGTGTGTGTCAGGGCTTCAATATACTAATGTGGGGGAAGGTACATATTCAGAGTTTGAGACAGACCTAATCATTTTCCATAAGTCATTAGGTAATCCTACGCTTTTGAATACGACCAGTTACTCTGCTTGCTCTCAGTGACTAGATATTCATTTATACAAATTTATTTCTGAGTTTGCTAAATATTTGACCTACAACTATAGGGTATCTTAATCTATTCTAATTGTGCTTTTTGAAATTCTTATCTCAACGAATGAGAAAAAATGTGAGAAACTAAACTAAGACAAATAATTACCTTTGTAATGTCATTTATTGTCTCATAAATAAAATAGTTAACTATTCAGCTGGAGGTTGTGTTATGCTGATAGAGAATCCTACAGTATGAGATGTTGAGCTTCCACTAGAAACATAGAAAAAGTAGGGGGCCACACGGCTGGTTCAGTCAGTAGAGTAGGTGACTTTTGTTTCCGGGTTGTGAGTTCGAGCCTTACATGCAGTGTAGAGATTATTTAAAAAAAAATAAAGAATATATGGGGTGCCTGGGTGGTTCAGAGGGTTAAGCCTCTGCCTTTGGCTCAGGTCATGATCTCAGGGTCCTGCAATCGAGCCCCACATCAGGCTTTCTGCTCAGCAGGAAGCCTGGTTCTCCCTCTCTCTCTGCCTGCCTTTCTGCCTAGTTGTGATCTCTCTCTCTGTCAAATAAATAAATAAAATATTTTTTTAAAAAGAATGTAAAGAAAGGATTAAAAACTTAAAATGTTAAAAAATAAAATGAAGAAATAACAGAAAGAAGAAACTGCATATCTATTTACTGAATTTTCTCTTTTGAGGACTGGACTATAAGCGGATGGGTAAAAAACACAGGGACTATATTAGATTCATGCTACAGGGCACAGTTTGAATCTTCCTAGAGTAAGACTTGAGTTAAAAATGAATTAAGGGTGCCTGGGTGGCTCAGTGGGTTAAAGCCTCTGCCTTCCACTCAGGTCATGATCTCAGGGTCCTGGGATTGAGGCCCGCATCTGGATCTTTGCTCAATAGGGAGCCTGTTTCCTCCTCTCTCTGTCTGCCTCTCTGTCTGCTTGTGATCTCTCTCTCTCTCTGTCAAATAAATAAATAAAATCTTTTAAAAAATGAATTAAAAATTATTTGTATTTATGTACTGGATTACAAGGCATTTGAGAGCAAGGGTTGATAATAGAATACTATTCAGTTATAAAATAGAAAGAAATCCTGTCATTTGCTACAACATGATGGACCTTGAGGACATTATGCTAAGTGAAATAAGTTAGAAAAAAGACAAATATTCAGCAATCTCAGTAATATATAGAATCTAAAAGCAAGCAAAAAACAAAACAAAACACTCTGAAAATTAAAAAAAGAAAAAAGAGCAGGAATTGTTAGCCTGGACTCTGATGACACAAGGTCAGGGACGGGAAATGAATGTTTCCTGGATTTATTTGTTCACTACCTCCAAACTGGGAGTTCCAGCAAAGTCATCAAATCTTATCATATAATAATTTAAGATGCACTTTAATTAAAGGGAGGGAAAGGAAGGGTGAGAGTTAACAAGTAATTGATAATTATTATTAGATCTATTTTGCTGGTAAACAACTTTAAAAAAAATGAATTGATTTAGATTTGCTAATTATCTTTAATTCCCACCTATTTAAATAAATATATATAATAAAGAACTACATCTCCAGAAAATGTGCAGAACAATCCCCACAACTGAAGTCTAACTGAACAATACGACTAGAGCAATGGGTGTCTAATGTCTGTTCCTTTACTTATTACAATAACAGTGATAACGATGCTGATTATAATAATCAGCAGCAAATGTTTATTATGAGCCAGGTACTGTTCTGTGCCCTTAATTATTAATTCATTGATCCATTCTCATACTAACCCAGGATATCGCAAGATTTTTTATTTGTTCTGTATTTCATTCTGTTACTATACAAATGTTTTCCTTTGTAACTACTTTTTATTTCATCCCATCTCTGTCAAGGGATAACATAAATATCCCACAGTTCATAAAAAGCAAGTATTTTCAATAACTGAATAATTAGGTAATGCTGAAATTTCTTTTTCATTCCCAAGAAATTTACCTGGAGCTTAAACTTATCTAATCTTTCAAATATCTTGCTTTTATTAACCACTTCAAAATATCAGAATATTGGGCTACTCTCTCCTCACTTTGGAATTCTGTGCTTCTCTGAAACAGTTCCTAGTTCTTTTGCAGAACTGAAATACCGAATATTGATTTTTTAAATCATGATAGCTTTCAATATTTTAAAATTTGCCATTCTAATAATTACAAATTATTACAAATTCAGTGAGGTGGGCTTTTTTTTTTTTAAAGAAAAAAATAATCTAGAGCCTTTAAAGTTTCTCCAAAAGAAAAATATCCATCACCTTATTATTTTTATTTTTTTAGGGAATAAACATCTATTCATTTTAATAACTACCACTATCCTCTCCCCCACACACTACTTTTTTGGTTAATGATCGTGGTTCCATTTGATATCATTAGAAAATATGTGGATCATTTTCAATAAATTATAACAAATATAACATAAAAATATTTTAAAAGTTACCTACCATCTGTTTTAAGGTAGTCTGCTGCAAAAAGAAACGTCCATTGAGATCAATACATGAGTAATAAACAAGATTCAGAAGCACCCTTGTAGATATCACACTGAGGAAGCATTGTCCTAGTTTCTGCAGATCCTTGCTCACTCTTTCGAACATACTGCGGAGGCAGGATGGAACCCACTCAAAATCTGGTTTGTATGTCAAAAATGATGATGCCAGCCAGGCACTGAGAAGAAGAAATGGAAAAATTTATTACTACCAAAATAAGAGTTTTGGGGGAGAACTGAGTAAGCCTCCTGGGTGGATCTGAAATGATTTGTGAGAGCAGGGAAAGGAGATGGCTTGTGGCTTTTATTATCAGACAAGTATGGGGCTGGCCACAGTGTTTCCAGTTGTGGGAACCTGTTTCCCATTTGTTTCCCAAGTGAGGGAACATGTAGACTTTGTTCTCTGCCTGCCCAAAAGTGGGCCGGGAAGGGAGGAAGAAAAGTGAAACCTGAAAATATACAGCACCCAATATTAAAAACTGAAGTCAGACTAGATTACATTTGTTACATAGGTATTTTTCTCCAAGTACTGTCACATCTGTTATTAACACAGAAAAATCTATCAATCTTTATAGATTTGCTTTAATAAAATGCGAAAACTGTATAGATAAATCAAATCTGTCAGCATCCTTATTTGAAACGACTCCTCACCAGTTTGATT
Source organism: Spilogale gracilis (assembly GCA_004023965.1). NCBI lineage: Eukaryota > Metazoa > Chordata > Mammalia > Carnivora > Mephitidae > Spilogale > Spilogale gracilis. The sequence continues at coordinate 35,410 of PITA01013517.1, read as the reverse complement.
TGTGTACTAATGGTAGATTGAGAGTTATGCATGTTAGTAGATATTTTAATAAAGGCAATATCCTCGAAGAATGGAATTTAGTCTGTAAAATGAAGATTATGAAGATAAAGTGAAAGGTTCAAATGATGGAGAATGACAGGTCAAATTAAGTAAGGTGGTGGAAAAATAAATAAATTTCATCCACAAAGGCAGGAAACAGAATACTAGTATTTAAAATGTAAATTTTGGTAAAATAGATTGGAAATTTAAATATAAATCATGAAAAACTTTATAATAAAAACTATCCAGTTTCATTGAGGAGTTGGGCATCTTAGATATTTCTCTGGGGACTGACAAGAATATGAAATAGGTAAAACATAAAATAGGAGGAAAAGAAGGGATAGGTCTTCTTTACACACACAGACATACATTCTTTTATGAATGTATATATTCTTTCTATAGTATCTTTACTTTGAAATTAATAATCACACTGATTCATTTTTTTACATTAATTCATTTTCTGCAACTCTCTCATATTGTATGCTAAATAAATCTTTCTTCTTGTTATTAGCAGAATGCTATATTGTCCTGACGTTCATTACTTTTTTCTGCGCTTTTTCCTTAAAAGTCTGCTCAAATTTTCTAGTATCTACTTGTCTATGATTGATTTTCTGAATTGCCTTTCCTTAAAAGTATCAACTACTCATACTTAATTGTCAGTAAACTAACCTTATTATCCGTATTGTTTGTTTTATTAAACCGTCTGTCAGACACATTATGCAAAAATATTTGAAACAGATTGTGTGTTGTTCTGCTGTGTTTTCAACAGATGTATAGTTAATTGGAATTTCTCATAGTTGGACCAATTGTGTTAGCTTCCTAGAAACATAGAAAGACTGTAACCATATACGTTTTCTGTTGGAAGTCAGCCATAGTTTTTCTTTTGACTGTTCCCCAAATGCATGCATTTATTTAATTATTTATCCATATGTCTTCCTTTACTGAAAGTAAAACACTTCACTGGTTGGTGCCTTTAACATTGACTTAGATGAAAAGTCGTCCAGCTCCGAAGGAGAGCCATGGAAGTACCAAAAGAGACAACACTCGAATAAACTATATGATGGCACAGCAAAAAGGGACCGAAACTAAAATTTGTTGGTTTCTAATAAGCACTGATTTGTGGAATGAGAACAGCCAATAACTGAGCTTATTTTTTCTATGCTAAACTTGGGTTTACAGAAACAATGCTTATCAAATTTGTAAATGATACTGCTTTCTGACACATTTTTACAGAAATCAAAATTCATTATTATTTGATGAACTATTATAATGACATAAGTAGAATTTAATTAAATATACATTTAATAAAAATGAAAAAATGTAATTTAAAGTTTTAGCAGGTTATATTATATGTATATATATTCCCAGTTCAGACCTTTCCTTTGAACTCCAGATTTGTGTTTATAATGGCCTCCTTATCCCCATGTGGATACCGTTCTTTTTTCTTATTATTAAATGTTTTGTTTATTTATTTGAGAGCGAGGGGGAGAGAGAGAAAGAGATCAAGAGCAAGGGGGAGGGCTACAAGGAGAGGAAGATGCAGACTCCCTGCTGAGCAGGGAGCCCCGCAAGCGGCTGGATCCCAGGACACTGGGATCATGATCAGAGCCAAAGGCAGATGCTTCACTGTCTGAGACACCTAGGTGCCCCTAGGATGTTACTCTTTCCTTCAAACTCTTCCAGTGGTTTTCTTTTTCACTCCAATTAAAAGCCTAATGCATCACAATAGCCCACAAGCTCTATGCCATTAGGTGTCCACTACCTTTTGGGAACTTTTTTTTTGGCTCTCCATAGCGTATTCCATGGTCCTTCATATGTATTAAACATGTATTTGTGTTTGTATTTGTTTTGATTGCAAAATGATCCCAATGTTCCATTCAACCCCATATCCACGCTTTTTTGCAATATAGCTTTGCAGCTTCTCTCCTTATAAAGTAAAACCTGTTTCTCTATGCCTTGCATCTGGACTGGTCCTGTGATTTCTTTCACTTAATGAATCATGTATGGGGTGATAGTGTGCAATTTTTTTAAAGATTTTATTTATTTTAAAGAGAGAGAAAGTCAGAGACAGAGCATTAGCAGAGGGGGAGGGGCAGAAGAAGAGGGAGAAGCAGACTCCCTACTGAGCAGGGAGTCTAATGCCTGGGGGATGCCAGATCATGACCAGAGCAAACAGCAGATGTTTAACCAACTGAGCCACCCTGGTGCCCGATGGTGTGCAACTTTTGAGGCTGTGCCTTATATGCCTTGCCCACTTCTATCATTTTTCTTGAGCACCTGCTTATGAGAAGAAATTAATCTAGGCTGATGGAAAATAAGAGATCATTTGACGAAGAACCTGTTTGTCCCAGCCAAGGACATTCTAGACCAGCCTGCAGCCCAAGCCACAAATGTGTGAAAAACAAAAACCAAAACCCCAGACGAATTTACCAGAGTTGCTTACTTTATCCATAGCCAAATGCAGACACATGTGTGAGTCCAGCCAAAACTGGAAAAGCCACCCAGATGATGCATAGACCCATGAGCAACAGAAATGCTTATTTTTAAAAGGTTCATGACAAGTTCTTATTTGGTTTATTTGTTTTGATTGCTGGTATCACTACTTTTTCTCAGCTTATAAAATAATATCTGATTCATTTTAAGTGCTCAATAATTTTACATGTCTTGGATCCTTTCAATATCTAATTAGAATATTTTTTCAGTAGAATATATGGCTCCTAAATGACTTTTAGTATCCATACTAAAGCTTGTTTTTTTTTTCTGAATATATTTTGAATACACAGACACCACAGATGTCAGGAAAAAGAACACTTTGTATAAATTATAGCAGCTTTAATACATACCAGAATGATAAAAAGTAAAATTTCATAATGTAAATAATTTTGGTGAAAATAAATGATACAGAATCTCCATTTCTTGCTGAAATGAGTATAGACTGATGCAGATATTCTGGAGAGAAGTATTATGGTAATAAGTAAAATTAAATATAGTCATTGTATACCCCAGCATTCTTTCCAGGTAAATATTCAAAATAAAGTTGTACCTAGGTCTCTAAAGGCAAATGTACTAGAATGCTCACTATTGTTTTGTTTGTTGGTTGGGTGGTTTTAGAGGCAGTGGAGATATTCATCAGAAGTAGAATGAATTAGTAGCCTGTGGTAAATACACACTTTTGAATGATATGGTATTTATTAGCAACATACAATGTGAATAGTTGTAAACATGAGTAGAGCTTAAAATCATGGCTCCTAATGAACAAAACTAGAATGAGAATAAAGTCTACATCACATTATCATTTTATTTTGTATATTAAAATCTAAAACCATAAGACAAAGTAACACATCTTACAAGAACACACGCAAGTAAAATAATTCTCATCAAATACATAAGAATGGTTTCTTATGCTGCAAGTAGGAAATGGAAGTAATGAATAGAAATAAGATGGAATGAATAAACATATAAATAAAATAAATGAAAGTGGTGTACAGACTAGTGTTTTATTGTACCATATACAGATTATGATTAATTCTATGAATCTGTGGTTTAAAAAGATATATAACAATAATTAGACTAAATGGAAAGATAAACTCAGTCAATTTTACACATTACTGATCTCTTTTTTGAGAGGAACTAACACAAGGAATAATTGGTATCTATTTCTACAATATTTGTTGAGATCTGAAGTAGAATGTTTTGTAGAAGCAATTTGTTCTGTTATTTGGCTTTGTAACTTTAAACTGCTGTACATTATTAACCTTTATAATTTATGTTACGTGTGCATGTGATTCTGAACAATTAACTGGATATTTATTTAAAGGGAAATATTTATTACTAGAGTGAAAAAGGTTTCACTCACCTTCAAGTATTCCAGAACCTCTTATTTGATTATCAATATTTGATATTTAATTTCAAGCAATTTCTCTTTGTCAACTATAATTACTAGTAGTTTTCTTGAATTGGCTTGTGTTCCTCTGATTATGCTTATTGAATTTAAACTAAATTTAATGGTATTCTCTGTTTAAAAATATTATAATTTAGAATGTTCAATTAAATCCATTTGTGCTTTCTATCTTCATAATGCTATTGATTTTTTTCTTTCCATGCTTATCACTGTATTTTCAATATCCAAGATGTTTTCTCTGATCATTTTGTTGGTCTACTCATTTGCTATCAAGATAGTTGATTCCCTATTGTACTTTGAAATAGTTTCTGATTTCACTCTGAAGTCATTGAATGCTCCATTGAAATCTTTGTATTCTTTTTCCTTAATGATTCCCTTACTCTCAACCCCTCTAAATATTGGTGAGTTCAAGATTCAGTCCTGGGTCTTTACTCAATATATTTTTGATATTTCCATGTAGATTTTGCATAGGCATTTCAAGCCTAAGCTCAAATTGAGTATTTGGTTATACCTCTACCACCCATATCTGTTAGCAGACTTCTCTCAGGTAAAGTTATTCGTGTTTAACAAGTTGCACAGTCCACTGATCTTGACTTTGATCTTGCCCTGAAACTTGCACATTTAAAAATCTTGACATTTCTAGTTCCAAATCATTTCTCAAATGCCTTTGTTTATCTCCGTTTGTTTATCTCCATCTTTATTATTACTAACATATCCCATGTCCCTATCACCTCTAGCCTCAACTATAAATTCTTCTAATTTGTCTCAGTCTCTTCTGTCTCCAAACCCCCAAATAATCACACTTATTATAAGTCAATTCTCTTTTAAAACTGCTAATCACTTTCCCATTGCTCCTCACTAACACTTACTAGGAACAAGATTCCTAAGGAACGCAACACGTAAGGAACTGCATGATCTGGACTCTTTTTTCTTCAAGCTAATCTATCCCATTCTTTCCTGCTTTATTATTCCTCAGCTACATTGATATATTCTCTCTTCTCAAATACTACCTAATTTACAGACTGTCTATGTATTTGTCTATCCATACTATCTCATAAAAAATAGAATCATGTAATATGTGCTTTTGTGTTATTTTTTTTACTCAGAATATTTTTAGGGTTTATCAGGGTTATATGTATCAGCACTCGCTTTTTATGCACACATAATATTTAATATTTTTGAGCCAATATTCCATTTCAAATAAATTACTAGCATGCCTATATTTGTGTAAAAATAAAATAACATCCAATGTGTCCTTATCGTATTGTAAGTCATGAGAGACAACTTAAGTATCTATCTCAAAGGGAGGTACAATGGAACCACTTCCTTGGTAGTAAGGCTCTTAGGAAATCTGCTCTTCCATAAAAGCAACATGAATCTTGGAACAAATGTCGAAATATTTTTTTAAAACTCCGGAAATTAATGAAAGGTTTACAAAAATCTGAGAAGTTATTTAAGAAATATATCTGGGGGGTGCCTGGATGGCTCAGTTGGTTAAGTGACTGCCTTCGGCTCAGGTCATGATCCTGGAGACCGGGGATTGAGTCCCACATCGGGCTCCCTGCTGGGCGGGAAGCCTGCTTCTCCCTCTCTCACTCCCCCTGCTTGTGTTCCCTCTCTGGCTGTGTTTCTCTCTATCAAATAAATAAAATCTTTAAAAAAAAAAAAAAGAAAGAAATATATCTGAATGTCAGTATGAACAGCAAGTTTCCAGCATTTTAACTTGCATTATTATGATCACCTCTGCCCAGCTTTGTGGGAGCTTTGAAAAGCTTTACAGAGAGGTAGCTGTGGAATCCAGCAGCCTAATGTTCACCCAAGAAATGAGAATGGGTGTGGTTGTCCCCCAAGACACTCTCCCCATAGTTATAACTCTCTGAATAGTGAAACAGAACATATTTCAGGTCTCTGAAGCATTTTGTATGATACTGTAATGATGAAGTCATGACACTATGCATTTGTCAAAAGCCATAGGAAGATACAGCAAAATTAGTGAAACTTAGTATATAGAAATTTAAAAAAATGAATTAGGAAGATGAGTGATCCCACATGGAATACAGGCAAACAAACAAAAAAAACCCCACAAAACTATATTTTAAGTATTAAACAATTAAATGGAAAGGCTGAGGGGAAATATTTCTCACCTAAGCAATTTTATAAATGAGTGGAAACTGTAAGACTAAAGACAAAATCATTTTAGACAGGCATTGTATTCTAGTTGGCCAAGTTGTTTCTCAGTGAGGCTGGTTAACAATACTGAGCCACTTCACTTGTGTACTGGAATTGAAGAAATAAGTAAGTGGATGGTGGGTGGTGACAGCTAGTTTTCTCACTGTTGGAGTAGAAAGTTAAAGATAAGCAAGGTTGGGGAGGCTAAAATGAGCCATATGTTGGTGGATTGGAGTTGGACTCATGAGTATGGATCATGTTTAGCTCAATATAGGTACAGATGAATAATTATAAAACTGAGTTATACCCATACACACACATGCACATTTCCAACTGCTGTTTGCTGAGAGCACAGAAGCACTGACCATCTAAGAAAAAGTATACCTAACATTCAGATACTCAGATCTTGTTTTCAAACACTATTTTCCAGTAAGAGGAACTAGGGATCCCTGAGGAAATTACAGAATCTAAGATTGGGCTAGGAAATATAGGAGCTGAGCCAAGAGTTTCCTATATGCATGAAAGTAAGGATGTGTCAATCACACTAGTATAAATATGTCAAAAGGAGCACAGGGTCCAATTAAAAGAGTTTCCAAGGGCCAAAGCTAGAAGAATTTAAGTGGCATAACAAATAAAGTATACTGTCTATAAATTAAATCTAAAATTAGTATCTAGAAGTCAACTCTGATATAAATAATTAATAGGTTAATAAATGAGGAAGGATAGGCAAACTCCCCTTCAGATTTCTATAAATATATATATATATATATATTTTTTTTTTTTCCTCTTAAGAAGGGAGAACATAACTCTGCACTTACTATGTGTGTGAAGTACACAGTGACTTCTTCCCAAAGAGCACTCATAGGAAGCGTGGCTTGTGAGTAACTTGACATCCTGACAAATACGACCTCAGCTAGGTGGCCAAGGCCAACATCCACAGTTGTAAGTCATGTCTATAGTATGTAGGCTGAGTAGTATTTGATGAGAATGGTTCTTTTACTCTATGTCTTCCCCATAAAAACCCCAAACCACAGTCTATTAGAAAGACCTCAGACAAAGTTGATTTGAGGGAAATTATATAAAATACCTAACTAGTATCCATTGAAATTGTCAAAGTTCTTTAGAAAGAAGTCTGAGAAACTGTCAAAACAGAAACTAGGGTGATTTGTGTTATTTACTATGGTAACTAAAGGCAATATGGTATTCTGGATGGGGTTCTAGAAAAGAAAAAAATTAGTTAAAAATTAAGGATATAGAAATAAAGTATGAACTCTAATAATAATGCATCAACATTGTTTCATTTGTTGTGTTAAATATATCATAGTAATGTAAGGTCTTAACAAGAGGGGAACCTGGGTATAGGATATACAAGAATTCTGTGCTAACTGTGTAAAATATCTTTAATTCTAAACTAGTCTTAGAGAAAAAGCATGTTTGAAAATATCACAAGATTGAGAAAAATTAGTGATAAATAAACTTAAGGAGAATATAAAAGTATTAGATAATATATCCAGGGATGTATATTATATACTTATATATAATATGGTATGTAATTATTATATAACTATACAATATGATACAAAAATTATAATAATATAATGCTGTATAGAATATACACATAGTAATATATAAATATATAGAGTATATATAATAATATTATACACTATCTGCTGTAGATATATAGTAATAAACTCAAGATACATCTCAGGCAATGAGGGAAAATGCTCATTTAGCACTTGATAAAATTAAGGAAGTAAATAGAAAATATGTAAACTGATAACATGTTTGAATTTCCAAAATCCAAAGAAATATAAAGACAAATTATCTCTGTGATGCTGATAGTGTCTTAAGTGTTATAGAGAAAAACACTACTATTAAATATTCACTGTATCAAACTATTGCTCATATACAGAATAACATGAAAACACTTCTCTTCATGCACAAATATTGGAGGTATTTCAGTGAGACTGTTTTCTTCTTTCTCCAATAATCAACCATAATTGTGACCATCTTCTTATTATTATAGTTAATATTTGAATGCTTACCAAGTAGAAGTCCTTTCCTAAGCTTTGTAATGTATTATTTTGTTTAAACTTCTGGGCCTTCAATTTTTACTATCTCTGCCTCACAGAAGAATAAAATGAGGCTCATATAGTTTAGTAACTAACACCAAACCAAGAGACATTTATTTATTAAAATCTACTTATATATTTTTTAAAGATTTTATTTATTTGACAGAGAGAAACACAGTCAGAGAGGGAACAAAAGCAGGGGGAGTGAGAGAGGGAGAAACAGGCTCCCCGCTGAGCAGGGAGCCTGATGTGGGACTCGATGTGGGACTCGATCCTGAGTCTCCAGGAACATGACCTGAGCCGAAGGCAGTCGCTTAACCAACTGAGCCACCCAGGCGCCCCAAAAATCTACTTATATTTTAAGAGATACTGTAGGCAACTAAGAAATTTATACAACTTAAATATTCAAGAATTGAAAAATATTTACAGATATATAATCAGTTAATTAGTATATCTGAATTTTTCTTGATAATAGGATTTTGAAACATACCAAAACAATTCATGATTTTTTTTAAAAAAATCGCAAGATTAGGTGGCGCCTAGGTGGCTTAGTCGTCTGCTTTCGGCTCAGGTCATGATCCCAGGGTCCTGGGATGGAGCCCCACATAGGGATCTCTGCTCAGTAGGAAGCCTGCTTCACCCTTTCCCAATCCCCTCACGTGTGTTCCCTCTCTTGCTGTCCCTCTCTCTGTCCAAAAATAAATAAAATATTTTTTAAAAATTTAAAAAAATTTGCAATTTCAAATAAATGGAATCTGCACTGCTGACAGAACTATCACATCATTTTTTTTTTCAAAAAGGATTATTTGTGTACACTAATGTTTATTAGGTCATATGATTATGTGCTGGGTTTTCTGAATAGGCTCCATCCAACCTCATGTTCTAGCTCACTTAACTGAGAATGCTGGAAGATGAGAAACTATATGGCCCAAACTCTCGCACTTGCAGATTTCAATTACACATTTCAATATTCATACTTAATACTTCTTTAAAACTTGGAGGCAAAAGTTAGTGATAGGTCACTTTACTGTAGTACTTGACTGGTGCTGTTGGGAGCAAGTTCACGGGAGTATGAACCATCCCTGAGACATCCTTCCACTCCGCTTTGTCTGCTGGGTCTGAGGAAGAGTTATGGCAACAGCAATGATACTGTGCTTCTGGCTGACCCATGTCAGCAAACTGAGATCCAGTATGGTTCCCTCACTTTTGTAATGTTCTTTCAGACGCCTCGGCATAGAGCCTTCTTTTCTGTTCTCCCATCTATTTTGTAAACACTCAAGATGAAATCCCTTCCTACATAAAATGCCTAGACTGTTTTGTTTCCTTTACCCACCTGATAATCACATACGTTATTTTATACTTCAACTGATGCAAGTTAAAAAATAAAGGTATGTATCTCACTGTACACAACAAAATCCCCTTAAAATATTTAAAAGCACCACCAACTTTTGCCTGCTGTTGAAGAAGTTGCTCTAGAGAAGTAGCCTGAGATTCCAGCTACAGAGCAGAGACAAATAATCTTGCTTTTGAGATTCAGAAAAAAATGGGGACCTCTTATTGAGCCTTGAATACCTGCCACAGAAAGACAGCCTGAGTTCCATCTTTAATGTGATTCACAGAAACAAAGCACTCAGAACAGTTGTATCATTCCTTGTAATGATTTATATTTTCTCAAAATCATTCCTGCTTGTTACCCTCCAAACTCTTTAATAAATTATGACATGAACTCTCTCTGTGACACTCACTAAGTTTCTAGTAGTTTCTGGACTTCCGGAATAATTGGTTTCATATTCCAAGTGCTAGTATATATTCCTCATAATACCCACCACTCACACATGAAAGTATGTGAGAGTTGAGTGAGAGAGATGGAATTTTCTTCTGTCCCTTCTCAAAGCATCATGAATGCAGGTGTTAAAATAAGCCCTGTGTAGAAAGCAGTGTATAGTGTCTTAGGATGCAAATGGGAGATGCAGACCAGGGCCATTCTGCTCTCAGACAAGTAAAAAAAGCCTTCGATCACAGGCTCAGACACTGAACAAGAAAGGTCAGGTATATGTTCTTTCAGGCCACTCTATATTTTACAGAAATTCTGTTTCCAGTTTAAGATTTTTAAATGTATCTCTCATAATCTAAAAACCTCTTCCTTTTCATATCTCATTGGCATACTGATAAAAAGAAAAAAATGATATGTCTCTTAGCTTGTTCCTGAATGGCTTAATAATTATTTTTACTGGTAAAAACTGGTCTAAGAAACCATTTTGCAAGTCTTAATTTGTATTACCTTTAAAACAATCCATCTGAATAAACAGATGTAAGCTAGTTCAAAGGAAAAATAAAACTTAGGAAATGTCACTCTCTCTTCCTACTGTCATTAACCTCAAAAGAATGCAACAAACTCACTTCTCTCCCATATATACATATACATTTGTATATATATTTCTTATAAAATAATGACACTTATTTATTCATATGCATTGACTGTGGTTTTGGTTCAGGTTTGTCTTTGAAATACATGTCCATTTTGTATTTTCTGATAAAATTCCTTTTCGGTTTATGATGGAACAATTCTTTTGACACAATGATAGTATCAGTTAAATGGCAGAATATGCATCATAAATTATTATGGAAATAATTCTCATTGTGTTTCCTAGTCATTTTCAAGAGGCTCAGTCTTACGGACCTCAGTGTTTTTAGAGTAACATCACTCAAAATGATATTATTCAAAAATCTCGTTTTGAATGACTGGTCAACTTTGATGATTTTGATTATAGATGCATGTTTCAACAGCTGTTGATGGATGAAACTTTCCATGATATTTCATGATTTTTCCTCAAGTTGGGAATTTTCTAAGCTGGTCATTGAAACTTTAGGATCAATTATATACATTTTATTTTGCATTGAAATGGAAGGTAAAATAATCAATGTATTTTTGAATATGTTTATTTGTTATATTTCTTTTGAAAAATTTTACAAAGGTATTTTTATGATCTCCATTTTATGTGTATAAAATATAATTCTGGTAATTTTTTTATGGTTTAATAGTTATGGTAGCCAATTTACAATAGTAATTTCAAACAACTTTTTCACAGAACTAGTAATGTAAGAAAATATTTTTGTCATATGAAATTAAAAAAAAAAAAAAACCTTGGAAATGACTAGGAAACACAATGAGAATTTGAAACTACTGCAGGTAGAAAAGAATACATCTTCATATACAAACAGACCTATATGTGTCATGTTCTAATGGGAGTTACTTATCACCTGCCTTGTAACTTGAGAATGACCATAGCTGCATCACAGTTAAACATCACTACAGTTATAACTAGGAGCATGTTTTTTGATTCCTGTAAAATTATAATTTTCTTTGTAGTATTTTATTGCATCCTCCTCCTGCCCCATTTAAGAAGAGTAAAATAATGTCTAAGAGCATTAACAGTTTGGCACTTTGAATGTCACTGTAACCCCAAACTGAGGTGTTCTCACTGAGAATAAACTCAGGGTCATTTCTGTAGGCCTAGCAACATTGTTCAGTCCTCCTTAATAGTAGTGGCTAATACAGAATTTCTCTAATGGGAAAGAATATGATTAAAAAGTACAGGAGCCCCAGGAAAGTGGTTTGCATGAAAGCATTATGTCAATTTGGACTATGTATATTGGATTGTCGTGGTAGGGAAAGAAAATCATCTTTTAGGTAAGTCTATATATACACAAAAATCAGAACACTTTTATTTATATTATTTATTTGGAAGAGTGTAGATTCAGGTTTGTGTAGATGAGGGGTAGGGTGGTCCAGCTACTCTATTTTGTGGCTATCCTTATCACAAGAAGAAAAACAGAATAGACACTAAGAAAAGGTATTCCTTAGACAATTGGAGTCCTCTGATCAGTAGGATAAGTAACCTACATCAAGGAATCTCTTCTTCCTCTTCCATGTCAGACCTACTTTATTGCTGCAGAAATGAAGTATCTGATATCAGAATGAATCTCTCCACATGGAATGTGTCAAAATTCAACCCCCAAAACATGTAGATTAAATCTCGTTCTAAGAGGTGATCGCCTAAATAAACCCTCTCCACAGGCCAGTCCTGATAGGAGGTATTACTTCACATGCTAAAACAGTTATGTTTTCATGGTGACTTTTAGAAATTTCTCCATTTGTAACATTTCTATACTCCATGAATTGATTTTTTTTTTACGACGTGCTGATTGTATCCAAGCCTGGGACTGCCTCATTCATTTTTATGCTGCAGCATGTGGCAAAGTTTAGAGCCTCTGGATATACTTTTCATTGGATGAAAGACTAAAGAATAAAAGGAAATAGGAAGAAGAAAAATAATAGTAGATACCACCAATACTGCAAAAACCACTACAACTTCTTAGCAGTTATTTAAATCTTAAGATAATATCTATTCCTTGTCACACTTATTACAATAAATACTTATAAAATTCAGAAATATCAATAGAGTGTAAAAAGAAACTAAAGAATACTTGTACTCTTTTCATATATAAATATCAAATTTCAGGCTATATTTAAAAAATAATGTTATATGCCATATTGTTCTCTAAATGCATTTTCTTTATAAAAATCAAGCACACTATGTATTTCTTTGGATCATCTATACAGTGGACATGTGAAGAAACAAACCAGAACATCAAAAATATTAAAGAACTGCAATAACTACTCTAATTGTTTACTTTGGGGTAATTAAGGCTTTTTGGGGGGCAATTAAGTCTTAAAAACAAAAGATGTCTCCTAATCTTGAATAATCATTTTGTGGCTGGTCTGCCAGCTCAGGCTTCACTGCGTTCCTGCAGGCCTCAGGCAAGCAATCTGTGTCTTCTTTTCTCCCCAGCCCACGGCACACACTGCTCCCACCTGGCCTCCTGTTTCGCTCCAGCCTGCAGCAGACCAGAATCCGTGTCCTTGGCTTATCTATTTTTTATGCGTTCGTAAAGATAACAAAGAGACTATTTTAGTTTAAACTAGTTTACTATTAATTCTAGAGAGGAGATGGGGAAAGAAGCAAAAATAAACTAGGTTAAAATACTAGGGATATAAAGGAAGATTTTTAAGGGGTCCTAATATCTAACAAAACTCTCCTTGTTTCTTTCTATAGCCTCTAGCCCCTGCCTCGCTTTTAAAGACAGTGTCCTGAAGGTTTCAAATATTTCTTGATGCCACTGGATAATACGTTCCAATTTCTTTCTCTCTCTTCAGTACTGTGCAGGCAGAATTCTAAAGCTCTTCCTCTCCCCATGAGGTGGCTTTGCTCATCTAGGTACTGTTGGGAAGGGAAGGGAAGGGACTTTGCAGATGGAATTAATGGCCAAGAGCCAGCTGACAACAAAATGGGGAGATTATTTTTCAGTAATCTGGGTGGACCTAGTATAGTCACAAGTGCCTTTACAAAGCAGAAAGGAGGGCAGAGGAGTCAGTTCTAGAAGCAGCTGCAGAAGTCAGGAAAGATGACACAGGGGAGGAAGCTGCCACTGGGGAAGGGCCAGGCAGGGAAGCCTAGAAAGGAAAAGCCACCTTGTGAAGCAGACCTCGGAGGGGGTGGAGACCTTGGGCCGGTGCCTGTAACAGAACAGCAATCCAGTCACCGGCCTGAATGAGCCAGGGGACAGATCCTCTCCAGCATCTCATGACAGGAGTGAAGCCGGCCGCTACCTGGGTTCTGGCTCATGAAACCCACAGCAAAGAAGCCAGTGACGCCAACTCAGAAGCCTGCTACAAAATTATGCGACCATGCATTTGTGTTGCTTGAAGCCTCTAAGTCTGTTGTAAGTTTTTAATGGCAGCAGTGGAAATCAAATACAAGTCCCAAAGTCTTATATTTAATTCCCTGTAAACTATGTGAGCCCCCTTGGCCATGCATTCTTAAGTAGTAGACACACACATATGCGCACACACACACACACACACACACACACAGAGTGAGCTAGAGACATTTAATTTAGAATTTGTAGGTGAAAATACAATTGTTCATTTATTCAACAAGATAGGAGGTTGCTGGCAGATGGCACAGACTCATTTCAAGACAACAGATGCACATTTTTAATACTCATTTCTTATCTTATTTTTAATTAGAAAGTCACACTTCAGACTAAAATTACTAGAAACCCCCATTAAGTTAAGAAGGGAAATAAAAAGTTATGGCAAATTTGTTGGAAAATAACAATTAATTCAGTACAACATGATTTTTTTTTTGATGTGTGCATGTGTGTAAATGGTAAAGGAAGGGCTTGAAAGACATAGGCCAGATTCTAAAAGCCCTTCAATCTTTAATCCAACCAGTGAAGCATGGACTGTGCCTATCATTGGAAAATCCATAGGAAGCAGGAGGAGTCCTGAGGAGTCCTGGTGTCTGGATGGTGAAGCATTCAGTCTGCTGGGGAAGTTCAAGTTCAATCACACCATCACTCCAATCTGTGCAGTCTATGCAATGCCTTACCAACTAAGTCCAGGCATTTTAATTTTCTTCAATAAACAATAGGAAGCTATTGCACAATTCAACTTCCTATCTTAAGATTTTCTGCTGGGAAGAGAAGTGGAATGATCAGATTATGTTTTGGAAAAATCACTCTGATGACTGTAAGGTTAAATGACTGGGGGATGATGAGTCCCATGATAGGAAGACTGCCAAATTTCTTATGGTAAATAAGCAAGAGATGAGACACAATTAAAAAAAAATTCAATGAAAATTAAAAGAAGGGGTGAGTTCAGCAAATATTTCAGGAAAATGTAATAACTGATTTAGAAAATTATTGGATGTGGGAGGGAAAAGAGAATATAAGATAATGATCAGACATGTTCTTGAGCAAGTTGCTTCCATAAACTGAGATATATAAGAGAATCCATAAGAGTATTAAAATTAAACATGACATTTTTAATTGAAATTCCTATTGGGCATGAAAATACTAAAATAATCAGATGTCGTAAGCCAAATAATGACCCCCCCAAACAAAAACATGTGTCTTAAAGCCCAGTGAAAGTTAATTTATACAGCAAAAATGATTTCGGAGATGGGATTATGTTAAAGGTTTTAGGATGAGGACATAATCCTGGATTATTTGAGTAGACCTGATATGCTTATGTGGTCCTTGTAAGAAAGAGGCAGGCCACCAGGGTGAAGAGTAAGACATGTAACCAAAGCAGAATGTTGGTAAGATGTGAAGAGGGAACCATGAATCAAAGAAAGCAGTTTCTAAAAGTTGTTCCAGAAAGAATAGTTCTATCAAAACCTTACTTTAGCTCAGTGAGACTGATTTCGGACTTCTGACCTCTGAAAATATAAGATAATAAATTGTAAAACATGAAGTTTGTTGTAACTTCTTATGATAGCAATGGGAAATAAATACAACAGATGTAAATGTATGTGTGATAATGAGCATAGAACCAAGAGATAATAGTTCATATCTCAATCCCCTGTACTCTGCCAGCAAATCTCCATCACAAGTATGGTAATGTACTTTATGGTATAAATTTATGTGATACTAAACCCCTTTGATTTATAAGCAGTAAGTCTTTTCTCAGGCCCCTTCTCCCTAAGCAAAAAACAAAAAACAAAACAGAAGTGACCTGAAATCAGCAACTTTTTGTATTCATCCATAAAACCTAAATTTTTAAAGAGATTATGCTAAGATGATGTGCAGAAATGGAGATACCAGTCAACAAAACAAAGAGACAACTCATGGAATGGGAGAGGATATTTGCAAATAACACTACAGACAAAGGGCTGATATCCAAGATCTATAAAGAAGTACTCAAACTCAATATCCAAAAAGAAGATGAACACATCAAAAAATGGGCAGGAGACATGAAGAGACACTTCTCCATAGAAGATATACAAATGGCTAACAGACATATGAAAAAATGTTCATCATCACTATCTATCAGGGAAATTCAAATCAAAACCACCTTATACCAGTCAGAATGGCCAAAATTAACAAGACAGGAAATAACAAGTGTTGGAGAGGCTGCAGAGAGAGGGGTGTTGCTCTCTCCACAACACTGGTGCAGGGAAATGATAACTGGACCAGCCTGTTATCCTCCGGGGGCTGAGCGAGATGGTAAGTGTCGATGGCCCAGCCACCCCCCTGAAACCTGGAAAGAAACCACATATGAAGAGGGAACCATGAGTCAAAGAAAGCAGACAGTTTCTAAAAGTTGTTCCAGAAGGAATAGTTCTATCAAAACCTTACTTTAGCTCAGTGAGACTGATTTTGGACTTCTGACCTGAAAATATAAGATAATAAATTGTAAACCACGAAGTTTGTGGAGCCAGGAGTTGAGTCAGCCATGAAGGCGCAGCAATCTCAGCTTTATTGTATCAGAGACACAGTTATATAGAGAGGAAAGGAGGGAGTAAAAGAAGTAGCAGGGGCCAATAGGAAATCATTACGTGACTATCACTAAGGCCTTAGGCAGATTTCAGGCCGGACTGCTGGGTGGGGCTAAATTTGCCAGTCGGCCTGTGGGCTAAGAGCCGAGGGCAGGAAGATTCAGCTAGGTCACCTATGCGGAAGTATTCCAGAGAAGCCCAAGAGGCCACCCCAGCCGACTTCCATTAATGGCCACAAACTAGCAGGCGCCAGGAGGTCCCAACAAGGGGAACCCTCTTACACTGTTGGTGGGAATGCAAGTTGGTGCAGCTGCTTTGGAAAACAGTGTGGAGATTCCTTAAAAAATTAAAAATAGAGCTACCCTATGACCCTGCAATTGCACTACTGGGTATTTACCCCAAAAATACAGATGTAGTGAAAAGAAGGACCATAGGTACCCCAATGTTCATAGCAGCAATGGCCACAATCGCCAAACTGTGGACAGAGCCAAGGTGCCCTTCAACAGATGAATGGATAAAGAAGATGTGGTGCATATATACAATGGAGTACTACACCTCCATCAGAAAGGATGAATATCCAACTTTTGTAGCAACATGGACTGGACTGGAAGAGATTATGCTGAGTGAAATGAGCCAAGCAGAGAAAGTCAAGGATCACATGGTTTCACTTAGTTGTGGTGCATAAAGGGTAGTATAGAGGACAGTAGGAGAAGGAAAGGAAATGGGAAGTAGGGTAATTGGGAGAGAGAAATGAAACATGACATTCTTTGGACTCAGAAACAGACTGAGGGTCTTGGAGGAAAGGGGTGGAGGGTGGAAGAGCCTGGTGGTGGGTATTGAGGGCACTGGGTGTGGGGCATAAACACTGAATCTGGGAACACTGAAAAAATAAAATAAATTAAAAAAAAAAAAAAAGAAATGGAGATACCATGCAGGGCAGAAGATATAGAGCCTCAGGGACACAGATAGGAGACGGTGGGTTCCAACAGCTATGGAAATGCCCAAGAACATTAAAAGCATTCATAGTGCTCTCTGAAGCATCTTGAGGAAGGAACAACAGCCCATGGGGAAAGGCTATGTGGTATATCTCTGGAGACGCTAGTGTGACAGAATTTTGAGGCTTGCAGTTTCCTAACCATTGCATGCAACGTAAACAGGAGATTTCAAGGATCCTGTGGGCTAGTGCAATAAACAGGGTGCTTATAATGGACTAGGGGCTTAAGACTCTTCTTTTTTAAAATATATTTTTTAAGATTTTATTTATTTGATAGAAAGAGAGTAAGCAAAAGAGAGAGAAAACATGGGGGGGGAGGGGTGAAAGGAGAAAGAAAAGCAGACTCCTGGCTGAGAAGGGAGCTCCTGGCATGGGACTCTATCCCAAGGCTCCAAGATCATGAGCTGAGGGAAGGCAGATGCTTAACTGACTGAGACATCCAGGCGCCCTGAGATGCCCTTTTTTTTTTTTTTCCTGGAAAACATATAAACTCTCCAAACTTTATGCAACTAGAAGAAGAGTATAGGAATAATAGGAATGGCAGAGATTACATTTTCCTGCCAGGTATTTGGGATAGGGACTAGAAGAAGGGTTAACAGCTAATTTTAAAACATTGAAATTATAATAACTCTTGCATCTCTTTTCTTGTGAAATAAGGTTATCTGCATATAGAACAGATATTAATTTAATAATTTAGAAATTATTAAAATGAATAGAGTTCAGTAGGTTGATGGACATAGGATTACCACATAAATCCATTGAATTTCTACATATTAGGAATACAGTAGCTTATTTAAACAATTGCTTATAAAATTGTACTACAAATACTGAAAATTTAAAAAGACAAAAATGCATTTGGGATATGAGGTATTGAGTTTTACAAACAATAAATAATTTATTTTTAGAGAGTTATAGAATTCATTAAAAGACATAAAATCAATGTAGATGTAATATCGATGTATAAGAAAACTCAGTCTCTTAAAAAAGATGACCATTCTCTCCAAATTGGTTTGCTAACTTAGAGAAATGTCAATAAAAATTCCAAAATTCATCTTCATGGAACTTGAAATATATAAGGAAATACAGAAAGCCAATAAGAGTAAAATGTATTTCTGAAAATTATCTACATGGGTAATTTGCTGTACAGATATTATGATTAACTGTAAAGCTATGAAATATTATAGATTGAAATGGGGATGCATGATTAGTACAATGAAATAGATTGGACAGCAAAAAGACCCAAACATATATAAACACTTTATTTATGGCAGTTGTAGTTTATCACTGAAAGACGATGAATTAATCAACCAAAGATTTCTAGGTGATTGATTTAGCCACTTGGGAAAAGAAAAGGCAAGTCCCACCTCACATCACACATTTAAACACAAAATGATCTAAGATAGATTAATCACTTAAATGTAAAGATATTATTTTTTTTAATTTAAGATAGTATGTATATGTCCTTAAGATAGAGAAACATTTCTTAAATAGAACACAAAAGTAAAACTATAAGAAAAGACAAATAAATGTGGTTATATTAATATGAAGAACTTCTGCTTCTTAGTCTAATATCAATCAATGGATACCAATAAACTGATTTGAAAGTTTACATGGAGAGGTAAAAGACTGAGAACAGCCAACACAATATTGAAAGAGAAAAAGAAAAGTTGTAGGACTGATGTTATTTGATTTACTATGAAGCTACAGTAATCAAGAGAGTGTGATACCGGAAAATAGAAAGTAGACAAATGGAACAGAATAGAGAAGCCAGAAAGGGAGCTCTGTAAATATAGTCAGCTGATCGCCAACAAAGAATCAAAGGCAATACAATGCAGCAGATTGTCTCTTCAGTAAATGCTGAAGAACTGGACATTAACACACACAAAAAAGGAATCAAGACACAAGGCTTTACTAAACACTTCACAAAAATTAACTCAAAGTGAACATAGATGTAAATGTAAAATGTAATACCAAGGGTGAACACTAAGGTAAGTAAGTTATGAACTTGGGATGATTGTGGTATGTTAATGTAAGTTCTTCCTTGGTACAAAGTATTCCTCTCTGGTGGTGACAATGGGGAAGGAGGCTATGTATGCTTGGTATCATGGAATATATGTGAAATCTCTGTATTGCTTTCTGAATTTTGTTGTAAGCCTAAAATTACCTTAAAAAATGAAGTCTAAAAAAATCTTATGTTAAGAAAGTTTGAACAGTTCAACTAAAAATTAGATAACAATACTTGTGATGTGCATAAATTAAAGAATAAAATATAATTTGGAATACATTAGCACTTGTAACAAAACAAGAAGAGAAACAAATGTCAGTAAAACATGCAGAAGATAATGCATCACACAGAAAACATGAATGATAATAAAACATTAAAATACATTCTAATTCATCACTAAGAAGAACAATTTAAATATAGCAAAATTTAAATTCAGATAACCTCTAGTACTGGGTCAGGAAAACAGAAACTGGTTCCTTATGGATTGATAGTGAATATTTATTGAGAAAATAATTTGCCATTTTAATGATATTTTCTTGATTCTGTCATGCGTAGTTTTCATATTTAATGACTTACTCGTGATTCAGTGTCGCTCAGCAGCCTTTTCTTCATTTCTTCGTGTTACATAAGACAATGACGCCTCTTATAATCAATGGCATCTTAGGATTTGAGGGCAACTGGGTGGCTCAGCGGGTTAAAGCCTCTGCCTTCAGCTCAGGTCATGATCCTGGGGTCCGGGGATCAAGGCCCCAATGGGGCTGTCTGCTGGGCAGGGAGCCTGTTTCTTCCTCTCTCTCTGCCTGCCTCTCTGTCTACTTGTGATCTCTCTCTCTCTCAAATAAATAAATAAAAATCTTAAAAAAATATTTGAATAAAATATGACAATATACTTGAAGATATATAAATTGTACATATAGAATTTATGCTTCCAGTTTCATATCTGTTTTTGCACATGCCACTTCTGCATAACTACATTAGTTGTATCCACAAATGTAAGCAGAATATGATAAATACCATTATGACATGAAAGTGAAAAAAAAAAACCTATCTTTCAAGAATAACAGACAGCTGCTTATGTTAAAATAGTGATGGATGTTAGCCCTCCATTGTAGTAAAACTTTTTTTCTTTTATATTTTTATGATAGTAATCAAATCAGTAATGTTTACTCTAGTAGAGACAATTATTAAATAGGTGCCCAAACTGGTAAAGAGTTATACCTACAAATAGTCTCTTAGTAAATGACTTTCAATCAGGCAGGAATATAATAAATATTTTATAGGAGATAAATCACACAGATAGATAAACATTTAAAAAAACAATGTATTTCTGTCAGATTAGAAAAGAAACTGCATTACTAAATATAAAGAAAGGTAGAGAGAATTCAAGTAAATTCTTTTATACCTGTAAGATACTAACTGGAATTAAAATATGAACATAAAAAATTTAAAAGGAAATAAAAGCGCTCACATCTTTAAAAAAAATATATTTTATGTCCTTTTTGTTTTGTTTTATAAAAGAATGGATACATGGCGGTTTTCCTAATTGTGCTCTACAGACTCCGAATACAGCGAAGGTATGCTGTGAGGGGGCCACTGAAAGAGAGGATGGGTGTGGAGTGGGTGGGGTGCTCCCCTACTTCAACCACAGTAGTGCTTTTGAATTTGTATTTTTTTACTGGAAATCTGTGTGTTATGAATTTGAGGGGCCACAATCCCAATATTAAGTTTATCTTAATGTTTCCATTAAATGCATTTTTATAAGCATTCTTTCTATTGCAAAAGGCAGAGGAATACAAAGAAACTTGGCTGGAGCAAAAGGAGAATTCAGTGTCTGAGTTGAAAATGTTCAGAAATTTGGCCAGCTTCAAAAGCAGCCCATTCTAAGAGCTCAAATGGTGCATCAGGAGCAGTGCAAATCCTGCCTCAGCTCCACTCTCCTCTTGGCGCAGGCTGGCATCACACTGGGACTTTTCATCATGGTCCCAACATGACTGTGTCTCTTCCAGATCTAAGACCCCTTTAGCTTCTTGTTCAAAGGAGAAAAGCAACTTCAGATGTGTCAGAATGCACACAGTTTAGAAGAAATCAGCTTAGGCCTGATTTCCCTCATGATTCAAACTGATGTTCCTACAACTCTTTCCCTGAATTTGGATAATGTGATTTTCCAAATAGCCTAAGACAAGTCAAGGCCCATTCAAAGGAGAGGAGGCTATATGCTTCCCACCAAAAGTTAAATGCGTTATCTGGAACAGTTGCACAGTTTAGAGGGCCAAGTGCAAAATGAAATAGCAAGGTTCCGTGTTAAAAAATACTACGAATTTCAAGACAGAACCAGAGAGTATAAATCCAAGCATGGTGCCCATCTAACCAGGGAACCCAGTACTGCCCTGGCCATGTGTCCATTAAGTCCTGTCTGCTTCATATCGTTTAACCAGAAGAAGAGTAAATAGATTCTTGGTGGAAGAAAATAGCATGTATCCAATACACAAACTGAATTCAAGTTTTGACTCACCCTTCACAGTTTTAGTTCCAAGTAATGTTTTGGAGCTTGGAAAGTCTTAGAATTGAAAAAATGCATTTTAATAATAATAGAAAATGTGCAACACATTATTTCCTTTCATAAACTTTACATTTTTGATTTTTTTAAACTTTACATTTTTATGCCTCTGTATCTTTACTTCTGCATTTTCTTTTTGATGTATTCCCATTTGTCCTTCACATTCATGTGTATATACCATTACCTCCTCTTCTAAAGGAAGCAGAAAAATGCTGTCATCTTAATACATATTTTCCTGCTTATTTCCCCCTCTGCCTTCACTTAATTATTCTCATCTCCTCTCTTTTCCCAAAGCACTCCACATGTTCCTCACTTTTGTAACCTATAAAATTCTTTCTCAGTGACAGTTTTCAGGTTTAATTATCTCTGAATCTAACCATAATGTACAAAGTATGGAATTCAACGCCTTGCACCTAGTAGGGGCCAATCAATATTTGATGAGTGAATGAGTATCATTATTTTCGTACCCACTGTTATGCCTATTTACATTCCTGGCTCTGACTAAATCTCCCCATTTAATTAAATAATATATATCTGAGCACCAGCATAATCCTAGGTACTAGTTAGTTCTCAGTGCAAAATATAATGTGATTTGAATTTGTATGATTGCATCATTTATTTAAATGTACATAGACATACTGGGAATAATGTTTATTCCAAATAAAACCCGTTTCTATAAATGTAGTTTTATTCTGTAATTTTCTAAACTCAGAATTCTTTATCTACAAATGGTATTGTTTCTTAAAGTTGTGTGTGTGTGTGTGTGTGTGTGTGTGTATGTCTGTGTGTGTGTGTGAGAGATTTGCCTTTGTTATCTTAATTACGTTCCAAACACCATTATATTTTAATTTAGGAAAGCATTATACAAACATGAAAAAGACTGGCTTGCTGGATGACTTTATAATTATGTTTCATATACCAGGTTGTCATGACTAATTAATCATTTTTATACCTTAAAATGAGCACCAAGTTAATGATACCTCATATTCTTAAACAAAATGATATTAGCACAACATTAGTTTCTGGTTAAAGACCTTACCAGAGTACAAATATGTTTGCATACCTTATCTGTAATTGCAAGTGTCACTGTAGTAGGAAAGTTATTAACATTATGCAGTGAACATTTAAAGAAATACTCATGGTCAAAGAGATAGTATTAGGCAGATAATTTAATTATTAGTTTGATTGCTTTTTAATCTGACTTACCAGCTTTCTGCTTCAGTGCTTATCATAATTTGCATTCTTGTGGTGAACTCTAACTAAAATGACCAAAAACTTCAATATATTTTCTAATCTATAAGTCTAACAATATAAAAAAAATTGGCCAAGATAAGATTTTATGTCAGTTGGATGTAGCCTTGCCTTAAAAATACATTATTTTATAATTGGTATCACTCTGTATATCTATACATGTAAAAAAAAATTTACTGCTCAGTTTTTGTTTTCTTTCATTAAGAACTCAATCCATAATATTTTCAGAAAACTGTACTGTAATAACTACTTTTTACTAAAGAAAAACTTCTATATATTAATTTACTGTTTCTACTTATGTTTGTTATATGTTTATCTATACCTATATCTATATATCTATCATCTATCTATCTCATATTTGTTCATCTACTTGCAGTAAGAAGAATTAATAAGATTATATATACAGATCTACAAATACATACACAGAGAGAGGTTGAAGAGCATGTTTTCACATTCCCCATGGTGAGACTCTATAATCATGAGACTGCTGATTGTATCCATATGCTTTAAGTTTAGCCACAGGCAAGTTAATTTTGTAAGTCTTCCCTAAGGGCTTCAATGTTGGGACTATAGATTAGTCAATAGTGTGACAATGAACTTGATGAAAAGTTGAAACTAAGGTTGCACTTGCGTTATACTGTGTTGGAAAATGTTTGACTGAATTACAAAGTGATCTTTATGTTCATACTTTAGAACAAGAAAGATTGTAAGCAACTTGAAGAAACTGACAAAATGTCTGGGGGAGGGGGGAGTCATTGAGAAGAGGATTTGGCAACCGAAATTATTCAGACTTGTCATGAACATTGATTTAATTCAAGTCTGTAATCACACAATAATACTCAAATAGAGAATTAAGGAATTATTTGGTCAGTTTTACCTATCTGGATAATCCAGGAGAAAAATCCTTCTTGATTTTCAATAGCCTGAGAGGATTTTAGACCTTTGTATTTTTCATATAATTGCCTTAATTCTTTAAATTTTTCTTAACACTCAAAGCTGAACTTACCTTGCGTCAAAATCTGTTCTCCGAATGTATGTAACAGAGTGCTCTGATATGGAATAAGTGGCAAAATTAATAATTTTAAAATATATTTGTGAAAGTGGATCATAGAAAAGCAAAGGGATTTACAGAGATGTTCCTTTTGGAATGATAGGGAAACAGACATCTCCTTTTCTGCTGGTGATAGAAAAATATTTTCCCATGAAACTTACTTTATTTAGAACTTTAATTGATCAGTGAAAGATCAGTAACTACATTGCCTCAGCAATATAATGTGGATTATTTGCTTGTGTTTTTAATTGGGAAAATTTTTTCATCCCAATGACAATAACTGCAAAACACTGTGTACGTGTGTATATATGTAGTGCATTTTAAAGAGTCATTTTTTTTCTTTAGGGAACTGGTAGATTCTAAGAAAACCAGTTAAATATAGTATACTTGTTACAGTAATTGTGTTACATAAAAGGGATAAATTAAGATGTTATAAATGTGATATGCCATCTGTTTTTGTTTTTGTTATATTCGTCACATGCATCTGTTCTTTTTCAGCTATAAGGAAGCACTTTATCTTAATTTACACATCAAAATATTGCAAAAATATTAATTTTGTACACATAAAAAGTTACTTTCCCTGAAATGTATACTGAAATCAAAGAGTGACAAATTGTCAAATTAATACCTCTATCTTTAAGATGAAATATAAAAATTATATGTGTATGGACATATATATGGATATACATATGCATAAATATATATATGCATATATATGTATACATACATATATATATATAGTTAGATAAGAGAAATCCAAATCACTTAACTAAGTACAGTTGGCTCCAAATTATTTAAAATTGTACACGCATCATTTGTATGATTCATTCATTCAAGAGAACAGTGAGAACTGATCTTAGAAAGTTGAACTAAAAAAGTTTTCTCATATTTGATTGTGCTGGTATCAGGTAGAATATAAATGTGTTCTATAATAATGAGAGTTATACATACATATATATGGTATCATTTCAAAGTGTATGTTAAGTGATCATCATCCTAATGCTTTATTTTAACTTAAAATTATCAGATATAACTTTCATTTTCTTAAAACAAATGGAATCAAATGAACCTACTGCATTTCAAGTAAATAAAATAATGGTACAAAACAAAAAAGGTACACTAATCCAAATAGGTTTTTTTTTTTTTTTAAAGATTTTATTTATTTATTTGACAGAGAGAAACACAGCGAGAGAGGGAACACAAGCAGGGGGAGTGAGAGAGGGAGAAGCAGGCTTCCCACCAAGCAGGAAGCCCGATGCGGGGCTCAATCCCGGGTCTCTGGGATAATGACCTGAGCTGAAGGCAGTTGCCCAACCATGGAGCCACCCAGGCGCCCCTCCAAATAGGTTTTGAACATAGTCCTATACTGACTACATACTTTCAGTGTAAAGATAAATACAATCACAAATAATTCTTAAAATTTAACTTGGAGTTTTGCTGTTTCTAGTGGAATTTGTGCAGCAGTACTATAATTTTATGAATATTGTATCAGTAACAAATAAATAAATGTTTGATATTGTTAAGAGAAAGGGCTCTAACACTGCAGAGAGACAGATGGAGTAACAAGGAAGAACTCTGTACTCTTGAAATAGCATGGAGAGGTATCAAAAGAAACTCATATATATATATATATGCACAAATATATATTTTTTAGCTATTTCTATATCAGTGAATACAAAAACTCCAAGTCTTGGTTTTCAAATACCTCATTAAAAAAAAAACAAAAACAAAAACAAGCAAACAAAAGAACAGTGTTATTTGGAGTAATGGTTGATTCTAGCTTTGGGGTAGGGTTAGTCTCAAATGAACCTGGAACTTCTTGTGTTCAAGAAACAAGGAATGAACTAACACAACTGAGATCATAAAAAAAGATACAGAGTACAGGTAGAAGTACATTTCACTGGCCAATTTATAACAATTGAGAGCATCAAAATGAATATTAACTAAATAGAGTATAATATAATGAATCAAATTAGGCTGATTTCACAATGGCACTACCTACGTATATAACAAAAATGTTAAAAAAATATTGGGCGCCTAGGTGGCTCAGTTGGTTAAGTGACTGCTTTTGGCTCAGGTCATGATCCTGGAACCTGGGATCCGAGGCCCACATCGGAGTCCCCATTCAGTGGGGAGTCTGCTTCTCCCTCTAACTTTCCCCTTTTCATGCTCTCTCTCTCTCTTAAATAAATAATGTCTTTAAAAAAAAGTTAAACAATATTGAAAGAATGAAAAAATTTGAAAAGTCAAAATTCATAATAATTATTTAATAGTTTAGACAAGTACTGTTCATAAATGTAAAACTATGAGTGAATTTAATGGAATATAGGATAATTTTATAATCAACATTATTTAGAAATAATGGATTAAAAAAACTAAAGACCATATTAACTAAATTCAGTGGATGATATTGGGAATATTCAAGTGGCATTATCAGGACTATTGAAAAGTACCTTAAAACTATTCAAAGAAATAGTGAGTAAAAGGAAATGTATTATAAGAGTTGTATTTTGTGAAACTAGGAAACATCTAAAATTATAGAAAAAAATCAAATGAAAAGAATGGTGTGAGTAATTTGTAGATCGGGGAACTTAAAACCTACAAATCCACAGAAAGGAAGAATGGAGAAGTCGGGCAATTCAATTAGACAATGTCCTCATTTTCCCGGAACTGGATGCACCAGCTACCAAGCCAGGTGGACGAGAGGCAGAATGGGGAAATAACCATTGCTTCTTCAAGTCTTTCTTAAAAAAAAAAAAAAAAAAAAAAAATTATTTGAGAAAGAGCATGATTGAGGGTGTGGGAGGGACAGAGGGAGAAGGAGAAGCAGAGTCCCCATTGAGCAGGGAGCCCCGTGAGGGGCTTGACGCCAGGCGCCCCGGATCATGACCTGAACAGAAGGCAATGCCTAACCAGACTGAACTACCCAGGGCCCCTCTCTAAGTCTTTCCATGACCTCTGGATTACCCAACTGAATCCCTGGAATGTTGTTTTTAGAAAAAATTAAGCAAGAATTTTATGATATTAGAAACCCAAGATGCTGATGTGGAGGGTAAAAAGAGTGCCAGATTACATTTGGGGGATTAAGTGGATGTCTTCATACGGAATGTTGAGGTCTCTTGGTCCGTCTTTCTTTGCTTCACATCTAAAACTCTCCCTCCCAAGTTGGTGATTAGAGGACTCCACAAATACCTGAGAATTCCCAAAGAAAAGCTGACTGACCACCTTATTAACCTAGAGAAAAGTCAGTCTCTTTTTCTCTCCTGTTTCCTAATCATTTAGGCTATAGATTTATAAAATGTATTAATCTCCAGAAAATAGCTCTTTGCTGCATTTTATCTATTGCTTTTGTTTTTTTTTATTTCATTATTCATTCCTGCTTTTATCATTATTATTTTGTTTCTTCTGTTTACTTAGTGTTTCATTTGTGCTTATTTATGCAGCATCTTAAGATGGAAGCTGAAGTCATGATTTGAGAACATTCTCTTTTTATAATATGAATGTTTAGTATGATAGAGATCTGCCTAAGTGTTGTTGTAGAGGCATCCCATGAATTCTAATATATTGCATTTTCATTTTTATTCAGTTCAAAATACTTTTTAATTCATTTTTTAATTTGCTTTTTAACTAGGTTATATACATATGTGTTATTTTCCAAATAGTTCAAGATATCTCCAGATTTCACCTGTTCTTAATTTCTAATCTGATTCTTTTGTGCTTAGAAAACATACTGGGCTCAGCTCAAAATGTTTGAAATTTATTGACCCTTGTTTTTGTCCCTGAATATATTTTAATAAATGTTCCATTTACACTCAGGAAGAATACACATTTGGCTGCTATTGGGGGAAGCATTTTAATGCCAATTCTTTCAAGTAGTCTGACAGTGTTTTTAAAATCTTCTGTATCTCTTCTGTCTACTTCCTCTATTAATTAATTAAGAAGGGGTACTGGATCTCTTGACTAAAGTGAATGTGTCTCTTTCCCTTTGAAGTTCAATGAATTTTTGCTTCATGTATTTTGAGATTAATTATTTATAATAAAATTAATTATAAGTAATAAAAATAATAATGGATGTGCCCTTCTGATGGATTGACTTCGTTATCATTACAGAATAACCCTTGATTCCTAATAATGTTCTTTTATTTAAATCTCTTAACTGATGTTAGTATAGGCATTCTTGCTTTCTTTTTTTTTTTTTTATTGTTACTAAATTTTTTTTTTTCCAGTGTTCCAAGATTCATTCCCCATTCCCCACACCCAGTGCTCCACGCTTTAGGTGTCCCCAGTACCCACCACCAGGTTCTCCCATCCCTCCACCCTCCTCCCTCCAAGTCCCTCAGTTTATTTCTGTGTCCAAAGTCTCTTGCTTTCTTTTAACATGTGATGGCAAGATCTATTTTTTTGTTATGTCAAAAAATCTTGTATTTGTATTTAAAGTACAATTCTTTTTTTAGCTTTCATTTTTTTAATTACATTGTTTTATTTTTTCAGTGTTCCAAGATTCATTGTTTATGCCCCATACTAAAATGCTATTCTTATGGGTAGCATATAGTTAGGTCAAGACATTTTTAATGGCAGTGGTTAAAAGTATTTACATTTAAAGTGATTATTGATAGAGTTAGGTTTCAGTCTTTCATTTTGCCACTTGTGTTCCATTTGTCCCATCATTGCTTTGTCTCTGTATTTTATTGAATATTTTAGAATGAGTTAGAGAATACATTTTTAATTTATCACAGTTTACCTTAAAATGATGTTATATAAATTCACATTATAATAATATACTTCCAGTTTTCATCTCCTCAACTGCTGTTATCATGTATTTCATGTATAAACACATTTTAAAGATTTACTTATTTATTTGAGAGAGAGAGAGAGGAGGGGGCCAAGGGAGAGAATTCTCAAGCAGGCTCCCCATAAGCACAGAACTCAATGCAAGGCCTGTTCTTGTGACCCATGAGATCATGACCTCAACTGAAACCAATAGTCAGATGCTTAACCAACTGAGCCACCCAGATGCCCCAAATGCATACATATATTTTAAATGCATAATATATTGTATTTGTTTAAATAATTATATTTTAAAATACTATATATAATAAAAATGATCTTTTAAAATTACAGTTTAGTTATAATTTCTGTGCTTTAACATTTCTCATAGTGAAGATCTGATGATATGTTGTCTTTTACCTTTTGTCTGAAAATGACTTTATTTGACTTTAAAATTTTTGAAAAATATGTGTACTGAATATAGAACAATAGCTTAGCAGATTTTTTTTCTTTCAATATCTTAATGATTTTGCTTCACTCTCTTCCCTATTGCATTATTGTTGATAAGAACTTTGCTGTCATCCTTGCTTTTATTTCTCTGAAGATAACATGTCTCTCTTAGATATGGTTTAAGATTTTTATTTCTGATTTTTAAAAAAATTGCTTATGGTGTGCTGTGGTATTATTTACTTCTCACTTCTTATTTTTTAGACTTGTTAAGCTTCTCAGATATATAGTTTAATAGTTTTCATCAATTTTTGAAAAAATTCAGACATTACTATTTCATTTTTTAAATTAAAAAAATATTTTATTTATTTATTTGAAAAAATGAGAGAGAAAAAGAGTGCAGAAGAAGAGGGAGGATTAGAGGGAGAAGCAGACCCCCCACCAACCAAGGAGCCTAATGCAGTGCTCCATCGCTAGACTCTGGGATCATGACCTGAGTCAAGATGTTTAACTGCTTAACAGACTGAACCACCTAGGCGCCCCCAGATATTACTATTTATTTATTTTTTGGCATATATTCCTCCTCATTGCCCTTTGTAGTCATTCCAGTTTTATATATTAAACCAATTAAAACTTTTCTCAGAGCTCACTGATGCTCTTTATAGGTTTTATAAATTCCATTTTATCTGTGTATTTACTATTTCAAGTTCATGAACCTTTTTTTCTGTAATATTTAATCTGCCATTTGTCCAATCCAATATATATATTTTTAATCTCAAACATTATATTTTTAATCTCTAGAAGCTTTATTTGTTTTTTTTTTATTCTTCCATGTGCCTATGTAACTTTCTGAACATACAGAATATAGGTATAACAATGTCTTAATGTCATTTTATGCTAGTTTCAGTTCTATAGCTGTGTTATTTTGCATGGATTTCTATTAATTGCATCTCAACTTTGTTATATATTATGTTACCTGCTTCTTTGTATGTTTGGTTATTTTTGATGGGTTACCAGACTTGTAAGGTTTAGCTTTTGGGTGCTGGATAATTTGGTATTCCTGTAAATCATCTTTAGCTTTGTTTTATGAACCAGTTAAGTTACTTAGGAAAATTTTGGTCCATTTGAGTCTTGCTTATAGGTCTTGTTAAGCAAGTCTACAACAGTATTCAAATGAAACATTAGTTATTCACTTCTGAGGTCAAATCATCATTAGTCCTATTTATTGCCCTGGAAATTAGAAGTTTTCCCCATCTGGTGATGGCAATTGATATTATTCCTGGTCCTGTGTGAGTTCTAGATTGTTTCTTTCCCTCCCAAGAAGTTTTCACATGCACATGCTTTGATCAATACTCTCCTAAGTATTCACTAGAGGCTCTTGGCAGATCTCAGGGATCCTCTGTTTGTCCTGCATTCTCCTCTCTTACAATCTATCTTACAAATTTTACCAGTTCTTCCCAGACCTTCTGTTTTGTGTCCTTAATTCAAAAAATTCTCTGGGTTCTGAATCCCTTTTATCATTGTCTGGGAATTCTCTAAAAGGAGGGAACTGTGGCAGTTATAGAACTCATCTGGTTTGTATTCCGTCCTTCAGGGATCATTCTTATCTAACCCCAGTATCTTGAAGACCATTATTTGTTTTATATATTTTGTCTGTCTGTTTTGGTGGGTTACTAATTACTAATATTCTTTTTAGAGTCCAGAGTGCTCACCATTATACTGTGGAAGCCCCACTATTTTCATTTTAATAGTTAAATTTCCCTAAATTTCTTGTTAGACTTTTCCAAAGTTTTTATTATTAAATACCTGGTATCCTTCGCTGTTAAGAAAATTGTTTCACAAAATGATGAAGCACAAAAATGATGATTAGAAAGGACTGTTAATCAGTGATGATTTAACATCTGCATATTAAGAGAAGACAATGGAATAATGGCCCTGAGAGAAAATTCAGTTGGCCACAAGTAAATATTCCTCTCATTAGAGCAGTACTGCAATCTATTGTTACAAGGACTACATCTTATAATTTCCCTCACATTCATCTAAGTTTAATATCACTTACTGTTATAGCAAATGTTGTATAAATTACAGTATTTAATTATGCTTAATGCTTATTGACTATCATTTAAGGTCCCAGAAGATAGAAATATCTGTATACTTTGTTCATTCACGTATTTCAAGAACTTAGACAGAGATTGGTCCAGAGTAGGCATAACGATGATTCTTAAATGAATTGAGAATGTTTAGTAAGGGGTTCAATTTTTGTTCCAGGCTAGAGGTGGTCCATGACTCTTGAGAGCTTCTCTTTCATAGTCCAAAAGCAGGAATGTCATTTATTTTTTTTTAATGACCTAATTCATCATTATGGCACTATCTAGCTTTAATCAACTTGGGGAAGACACTTTACTTCCATGCTTTTGTTTTGTTTACAAATGTATAAAACAAGGCATTTCATTTACATTATTTTGAAGGTTGATTTATGCCTTTGGTTACCTCTAAAGTTTTTGAGCATTGACTTCTTTTATCACACTGTTTTTTCTTTTTCCTTCTCTCTCTTCTTAATTTCTGGCTCCTTTCCTCTCTCCCCTATCTCTTCCATTTCTCCCCTTTCCTTTATGTGTTTTCTCCCTATTGATCCTCTTCTGTATCTCCCTTTCCTCTCCTTTTTCCTTTTCTTTCTTCTTTCTCCATTGTCCTTCTATTTTCCTTCCCTTCTTTTCTCTTTCCCTCCTCCTATTTTTCTCTAAAAACACAAAGCTCATTAATTTAATGGGTTTTGACAAATTAATGCTTATAAACAATGTGCTAAGTATTCTACTATACACGAGGCAGATCCGTTAAAGCAGTGTGATGAATACCTGCCCTCACAGAGCTTAGAAACTGTCAGAAAACAGTGCCTTCCTTATACCCAGAGAAACAGGTGGGAAACCAAGAATTATGGTGTTAACCAATCCACATTGATACATTAAATTTTAAAATTAAAAATTTAAAATAAATTTGAAATGTTCTTTGTTTTTCTGATAATGACAATTTCATTTAACATTCAGCCTATTTGTCTTCAGAAATAAGTCTTAAGAACTAGTCTTAACAAATTAAAAAATCTTAAAAAAAATGGGAGGGGCACCAGGGTGGCTCAGTTGGTTAAGCAACCAACTCTTGACTTCTGCATAGGTCCTGATCTCAGGGTCATGAAATCAAGCCCTGTTTCTGCTTCGGTGTTCAGTGGGGAGTCAGCTTGAGATTCTAATCTCTCTTTCTCTCCTTCTACCCTGCCCATCCATGCCAGTGTGTGCCCTTGTGTGCTCTCTCTCTAAAATAAATAAACCTTTTAAAACAATCTTTAAAAAATTCTGCACCATAGAATATGTTCTCTCTCTCTCTTTCTCTTTCTGTGTGTGTGTGTGTGTGTGTGTGTGTAAGAGAAAGAGAGAGAGAAAAAACAAAACAAAGAGAGGCAGAAGATAATCAGCTACTTACCAATAAATAGTATTGGTATTCAAGCAGGCACCTGACAGGTTTCCTGAAGCAAAAGAAAATCCAAAGGTTTTCCCTTACCAATCTTATAGAAAAATACAGAAAAGCCACCTCCCCGCAACCCACACACTAACACAAAACACAAATCCTCTGAACTTGCATCGTTCTAAGACATTAAAATATCACTGTGGTTCACAAAGTTTAGTTGTGTATCATTCTGTGAGGCTATTTCTGCCTTATACCAGTGATTGTGGAAATGTCAGGGGACTCCTGTTCAACAGTAAATAAGCAATACCTACAATGATAACAGTTCCATTTATCTACCTCCTAAATAGCTCTTAGATTTAACTTCATATTGGCTTCCACTGCCCCAGCTCAATCTTTTATTTCTCACCTAGAAAACTATAATATCTTCCTAACATGGAACCTCAATTCCACCTTATCATCTCTATAATATTGCCACAAAGATTTTGTGTTGTTTGTTTTAAAACTTTTTCTGCTTATAAAGTATAGTAGATTTTTAAAAGTAATTTATGTGGTGTTCAAATCCAGACTTTATACTATCTGGAAAAATGAAAGTTATTTACCCACTTCAAATCCATTCTCATCTGTAAAGGGACATTAATAGGAACTCCCTTGTGTAACTTTTGTAGGAATATATTTGGCATTCATATAAAGTGTTTCTCACATTGCATAGAATCTAAGAAATCCTCAATGAATGTTAATCTTGTGGTATTGTTGTTCCTTATGACAAATAATTGGAAACTTAAGAAAAATAATAATGAAAGAAGTAGTAAATAATACTTACCAACCCAGTAAGGTTTTA
This sequence comes from Spilogale gracilis, assembly GCA_004023965.1. NCBI lineage: Eukaryota > Metazoa > Chordata > Mammalia > Carnivora > Mephitidae > Spilogale > Spilogale gracilis. Next base: position 1,515 of record PITA01013517.1, on the reverse strand, counting down.
CAGAATTTTTTATTTTGCTCTCTGGCCAGTGACTATAAATAATGCACCAATCAGGGTTAATTTGGGGGCATGCAGATTGGATTTATAGTCTCTTATTTGAACTAATACATTTTTAAGAGTAAATTTTCAGGCCCATGTTGATCAAGTGAAGGTTGATATCTGAAACTTCTCTTTCTCTCTCCTCCTCCAAACCTCTCTTTCCCCCCACATTGCTTTCTAGCTAGTCTTTCACATTTTCTTTCCCAGATGAAACTGAGGAGAGTTCACATATTTGAAATATTGAATTTCTTCCTCCAGAAACATAGTGTATATCTTATTCTATTCAAGAATCTTTTCTTATTCCCAGTACATTTTTTAGCTCTTGCTATTTGGTTCTTGTGTAATTTTCTTTAAGCCCACACTTGATTTTTATATTGTGGTGCTATTATGAAACAAGAAACTTCATTGTTAAATACTCTAAATTTGAATTTTGATTTTCTAACTATATACTGTAAGTTCTCCAAGTGATTCTGTTTAATATTTTGGTAAATAATCATATCTGCAAATATCACCAATTTTGCTGCTTTTGTTTTTTATCATTTCTAATGCTGAGAAAATGTTTGTGGGTACTAAATATTTAGAGTAAGTGAATTCCAAAAATTATATTGAATTCTATTCTTGAATGTTAGTGGTAAGTAACATTGTTTCAAACTAATTTTACTTATAAATTTGAAGTTGTTAGTCTATTGTATTTTATTTTATTTATTTTTTGGTTTTGTTTTCATTTTTTATAATTTATTTTATTTTATTTTTATTTTTTTGGTGTTCCAAGATTCATTGTTTTGCTCCACACCCAGAGCTCCATGCAATATGTGCCCTTCTTAATACCCACTACCAGGCTTATCCATCCCCCACTCCCTCCCTTCCAAAACCCTCTGTTTCTGAGAATTCAAAGTCTCTCATGCTTTTTCTCTCTCTCTGCTTTACCCCAGTTCACATTTTCTTTACTTCTCCTAATGTCCTCTATGTTACTCCTTATGCTCCACAAGTAAGTGAAACCTTGATACTTGACTTTCTCTGCTTGGCTTATTTCAAATAGCTAATAGCCAGATTCAAGCAGGGATCAAAACCTGCCAAAAAACAAGAGCTCAGGACCTTAAATATTCCCTGGAGAATTCTACCAAACATCCAAAAAAGAAATAATACCTATTCTGAAGCTGCTTCAAAAAATAGAAACAGAAGGAAAACTTCCAGATTCTTTGTATGAATCCAACAGTACTTTAATCCTCAATCCAGGCAAAGACCCCATCAAAAAGGAGAATTTCAGACCAATATCCCTGATGAATATGGATGCCAAGATTCTCAACAAGATCCTTGCTAACAGGATCCAACAATACATTAAAAAGATTATCCACCATGACCAGGTGGGTTTTATCCCAGAGATGCAGGGGTGGTTTAACATTCGCAAAACAATCAACGTGATAGAACAAATCAATAAGAGAAGAGAGAAAAACCACATGGTACTCTCAATTGATG
>PITA01013516.1:0-57212 GCA_004023965.1 Spilogale gracilis | reverse complement strand
AAAAATTGAAAAATCCCAAATACACCAACTCTCATTACACCTTAAAGAACTGGAAAATCAACAAAAAATTAAACCAACCCCCCACACAAGGCGGGAAATAATAAGGATTAGAGCAGAGATGAATGAATCAGAAACTAGAGATACAGTAGAACACATCAACGAAACTAGAAGCTGGTTCTTTGAAAGAATCAATAAGATCCATAAACATTTGGCCAAACTAACCCAAAAGAAAAGGGAGAAGACCCAAATTAACAAAATCATGAATGAAAGAGGAGAGATCACGACTAACACCAAGGAAATAGAAACAATTATCAAAAATTACTATCAACAATTATATGCCAATATGTTTAACAACCTAGAAGAGATGGATACATTCCTAGAAATCTATAAGCTTCCAAGACTGAAACAGGAAGACATTGACGATCTGAATAGACCTATATCTAATAACGAAATTGAAGCAGTGATCAAACCCCCCCCCCCAAAAAAAAAGAGTCCAGGCCCAGACGGATTCCCTGGGGAATTCTACCAAACATTCAAAGAAGAAATAACACCTATTCTCCTGAAGTTCTTTCAAAAAATAGAAACAGAAGGAAAACTTCCAGACTCTTTCTATGAAGCCAGCATCACTCTAATCCCCAAACCAGACAAAGACCCCATCAGAAAGGAGAACTTCAGACCAATATCGCTGATGAATATGGATGCCAAGATTCTCAACAAGATCCTTGCTAAAAGGATCCAACAATACATTAAAAAGATTATCCACCATGACCAGGGGGGTTTTATCCCAGGGATGCAGGGGTGGTTCAACACTCGCAAAAAAATCAACGTGATAGAACCCATCAATAAAAGGAGAGAGAAAAACCACATGGTACTCTCAATTGATGCAGAAAACGCATTTGACAAAATACAACATCCGTTCCTGATCAAAACTCTTCAAAGTATAGGGATAGAGGGAACATTCCTCAACCTCATAAAATCTATCTACGAAAAACCCACAGAGAATATCGTCCTCAATGGGGAAAAACTGACAGCCTTTCCTCTGAGATCAGGAACAAGGCAGGGATGCCCACTCTCACCACTACTATTCAACATAGTGTTAGAAGTCCTGGCAACAGCAATCAGACAACAGAAATAAATAAAAGGTATCCAGCTTGGCAAAGAGGATGTCAAACTCTCTCTCATTGCAGATGACATGATACTCTATGTGGAAAACCCAAAAGACTCTACCCCCAAACTACTAGAACTCATACAACAATTTGGTAATGTGGCAGGATACAAAATCAATGCTCAGAAATCAGTTGCATTCTTATACACTAACAATGAAAAAATAGAAAGGAAAATCAGAGAATCGATTCCATTTACTATAGCACCAAAAACTATAAGATACTTAGGAATAAACTTAACCAAAGAAGTCAAGGATCTGTACTCAAGGAACTATAGAACACTCATGAAAGAAATTGAAGAAGACACAAAAAGATGGAAGAGCATTCCATGCTCATGGATCTGAAGAAGAAACATTGTCAAAATGTCTATACTGCCCAGAGCAATCTACACTTTCAATGCCATTCCAATCAAAATTACACCAACATTCTTTAAAACGTTAGTACAAACAATCCTAAAATTTATATGGAACATAAAAGACCCCGAATCACTAAGGAATTGCTGAAGAAGAAAAGCAAAGCTGGGGGCATCTCATTACCTGACTTCAGGCTTTATTACAAAGCTGTGATTACCAAGACAGCATGGTACTGGCACAAAATAGAGAAATCGACCAATGGAACAGAGTGGAGAGCCCACATATGGACCCACAAATCTATGGTCAAATCATCTTTGACAAAGAAGGAAAAAATATCCAGTGGAGAAAGGACAGTCTCTTCAATAAATGGTGCTGGGAAAATTGGACAGCTACATATAGAAGAATGAAAGTAGACCATTCTCTTACACCACATCCAAAGGCAAACTCGATATGGATGAAAGACCTCAACGTGAGGCAGGAATCCATCAAAATCCTGGAAGAGAACATAGGCAGTAACCTCTTTGACATCGGCCACAGCAATTTCTTTCAAGACACGTCTCCAAAGGCAAAGGAGACAAAAGCGAAAATGAACTTCTGGGACTTCATCAAAATAAAAAGCTTTTGTACAGCAAAGGGAACAGTAAAGAAAACAAAGAGGCAGCCCACAGAATGGGAGAAGATATTTGCAAATGACACTACAGACAAAGGGCTGGTATCCAAGATCTATAAAGAACTACTCAAACTCAACACCCAAAAAGAAGATGAACACATCAAAAAATGGGCAAGAGACATGAAGAGGCACTTCTCTGTAGAAGATATGCAAACGGCTAACAGACACATGAAAAAATGTTCAGCGTCACTAGCTATCAGGGAAATTCAAATCAAAACCACTCTGAGATACCACCTTACACCAGTCAGAATGGCCAAAATTAACAAGACAGAAAACAACAAGTGTTGGAGAGGCTGCGGAGAAAGGGGAACCCTCTTACACTGTTGGTGGGAATGTAAACTGGTGTAGCCGCTTTGAAAACAGTGTGGAGATTCCTTAAAAAATTAAAGATAGAGCTACCCTATGATCCTGCAATTGCACTACTGGGCATTTACCCCAAAGATACAGATGTAGTGAAAAGAAGGGCCATATGTACCCTGATGTTCATCGCACAATGGCCACAATCACCAATCTGTGGAAAGAGCCAAGGTGCCCATCAACAGATGAATGGATAAAGAAGATGTGGTACATATATACAATGGAATACTATGCCTCCATCAGAAAGGATGAATATCCAACTTTTGTAGCAACATGGACCGGACTGGAAGAGATTATGCTGAGTGAAATAAGCCAAGAAGAGAAAGTCAAGTATCGCATGGTTTCACTTAGTTGCGGTGCATGAGGGGTAACCTGGAGGACAGTGGGAGAAGGAAAGTAAATGGGAACTAGGGTAATCTAGGGAGAAAAATGAAATAACAGAGACTTTGGACACAGAAACAAACTGACGGGTTAGAGGGATGGAGGTGGAGGGATGGGAGAGCCTGGTGGTGTGTACTGGGGACACCTAAAGCGTGGAGCACTGGGTGTGGGAAATGGGGAATGAATCTTGGAACACTGGGAAAAAATTTTTTTCATAACAATAATAAAAAAAAGAAATAGGACTGGATGATAATAAAAAATACTTTTTGTAGTATAAAGAGGAATATTTGAAGCGAAATTTATGATATTAAATGCTGACATTAAAAAAGAAGAAAAGCAGTAAATGAATCAGTTAATCATAATTATCCCATATCCACACAAAAGTAAGTCTATGTAAGGAACTAGTATAGCCAGAATTCTCCCTCCAATTATATGTTATGCTATTTATACAATTCATTTGATAAATATAAGAATCTCAAAGAAAAACTATTTTTTCTTTCTTTTTAAAATAGAAAAGATTTATAAAACAGAAATTAACATATTAAAAATAGATATTTTACTGATATAATTTCTTCATTACTGAATGATTTTTATAGTTTAAAAATGTTATGTTTTAAAAATAAAGAGAATAACTTAGAATTTAGCACTGTTTTTCCTGCAAGTTGCTAAAGTAATATGTTTCTTTTGCTGCTGAGCTGTTTAACAAATGAGAGTTTAAAATATGGTTTTTTCAGCTGTATTGCTTATAAAAAATTAAATCTAAACAATATATAATTAAAATGATTCTTTTTCTACTGAATCAGTTTTAAATTTAAGGTATTTCTTAAAATTATATGTCCTGTGAAGTCAATTAAGAAAAGATAATTTCCTTCAGTATGAGGATAAGTAATAGTCTCTTCTTCATCCATACATGAAATATGGTAATATAAAAATCTATTTTTTTTCCTTGAGATCTTCTCAAGCTTGGTTAGACTACTTAATTTACTAAGTGATGGGATATAATTTCATTATACCAAAATTTATAGCCTTAGTAATAGTTTTTTATTCCCAATAACCAGCATTTATGTGTGTAAAAAATAGACTTAAGGGAAATTAAGTAAAATAATATTTTTGCATTTGTGATATATTTATAAACAGTAGATTAAATGGCAATAATGAAGATTTTGTTGATTCTGCCCAATCAGGTCTATGACAAGTAGCATATAAAGATTATTTTGTTCAGTATGCATACATAGCTTAAAGTATACATTAACCAGTTTTGTGACAATTTTTTGAGACCTATTTCCTTTTTGTCATATCTCTTAAAATAAATTATTTTAATTTATTTATTAAAAACACAATTTCTCAAAACAATTCCTTAAAGCATAATAGTAAGTACCTCTTAATAACATATCAACAATTCTTCTTTGGAAAAGCATTAATACTTTCCTGAAGACAACAGACTTTTTCTTTCAAGTATTTCACTTTTGCTGTTCCCTAATATTTAGCCATCACAGATACTTTTTTGATAGTATTTAATAATTTCTTGTCAAACACTTTTGGTTTATATAACTTAAAAAATTCTTTTTATTTATAGCACTTTTGTTGCAAAACCCCACCTTGTTTATACTTCAGTGGTTCATTTACACTGAGACTACCAATAAATTACAGAACATTATTAGAGAAAAACACATTATGCTCTTTAAATTTATTGCTAAGAATAAGTGGCAGGGCCAGCCCTACCAGATACTCTTATTTTATTTTATTCCCCTTTTTTAAGAGTCTCTCACATATTCATGCCTTCCTACAAAACTCTGATGACTATCTTGCTTTATTCATTCTTGGCTAATGACTCTCCTTTGTATTGAAGAAAAAAATAATAAAAGTGAACTATTTCTTCTTACAACAAAATCTACTACTCTATCTTCAAGGGGACTCACATATCTAGCTGAGATAGATAAAAATGGCCTCCAATGTCTCTAACTTCTGTCATTACATTTACTTGTGTTGTCCCTGCACTTGTACCTTTTTTGTGTGTGTGACCAACAGAATACAAAAAAGTACTGGTATGTCACTTAAAGATTAGGTTATAAAAATGTTGTTATTCTCTTCTTTCTGTCTGTCTTTCTGTACTTGTTCTAGAGGAAGCCAGCTCCTGGACAGTCTTATGGAATGACCCAGGCAGCGAAGAATCGCAACCCTTTTGCCAACAAACATTTGAGTGTGCTTGGAATGGATCCTTTAGGACCAGTCATGTTTTTAGAGATTATATACATAGCTAACAGCTTGACTGCAACCTTGTAAGAGACACTGAGCCAAGGCAACCCAGGACAGCAACTCTGCATTTCAGATCCTATATAAGGTAATAAGTATTTGTTATTTTAATCTACTAAGTTTGGAGGCAGTTTTGAGTACTGAATTAACAAAAACCTAATATGTTGGAGTGATTTGCAATCAGGCATTGAGTAGAGCTGGAAAAAGTTTTAAGGATTTTGGTAATACTCTAAGTTAAATAATTAAATGCCTTGGACACACTATTTATGGAATTTTGGAGTCTGACTTGAATACACTCTATAAAATTCTGAATTCTGAGGAACCTGCTGCTGAGGCCTTAAAGTGAGAAAAATATTACTGGAGATTGGGAGAAAGGGGATCCTTGTTATGTAGTAGCAGAAAGTTTATCAACCTTGTCTTAGTAATGTGCAAATTAGACAATGTGCCCAAATTAACTGGGTGATATATAGCTAAAGAAATTTAGAACTGCAGAGTTGAAAATTCCCCCTGTGTTTCTCTTGCTGATTATGGTAAAATGTAAAAGGAGAAAGATAAGCCAATGCGAGGACCATTAAATGAAAAAAAAAAAAAAAAAAAGCTAGGACTTGCTGATTTTGAAGATTATAACTTTTTCAGATGCCAAAGAATGCTAAAACTGAGGGATCATTTCCAAGAAAAGAGCAAATCCTGTGAACTGTTATGAAAGCATGATCTAAAGATAAAGCTCAAGGTATGATTGTAAAATCATTTTTTTGAGATCTAGCTTACACAAAACACCATAAAAGGGTATTCCTCAGATTCTTGTGATCACAAAATAGGACCTTTTAAGCTTAAAGGGAAATTTAATCTTCTCAGCAAAAGCCTAAGAAAAGGGCTTATCTCAAATAGATTTTTGTGGTTGACTGAAATACATTCACAGAAGATCACAATATTTTTAATGAATTATATTAGCAGAAATACTGCTAGCTTAGCTTGAAAGGATTGAAACATTGTCAGGAATGATGTATTGCTCTTTTTTCTCCAAGTGCTTAAGTAGAAACTTAAGATTATAGATTTTAGATCTTCTTTTCTAATGTATTTAGTTCTGTACTTTTCCCCATAAAGACTGCTTCCAGTGCTTTCTACCAACTTTGGTAAATTACATTTTCACTTAAATTTTGTTTAAAAATATTAAATTTCTTATGAAACTTTTACATCGATCACGTGTTGCTTATAAGTGTGTTGTTAATGTTCAAATATTTGAAGGGGCGTTTCCAATTTTCTGTTACTGATAGTTATTGACTTCTAATTCATTTTCCTTGTGGTATGAGCATATACTTTGCATTATTTCTATTTTTTTAAGCTGCTAGAGGGCTATTTTATTCCCTATAATGTAGTCTATTATGGTAAATGCTCCATGTGAGTTTGAGAAAGATGTGTATTTTTCTGTTGTTTAATGGAATACTCTGTAAATGTCAATGAGATCAAGTTGATTCATAGTTCTATTCCTGTCATTTATATACCTACTGATTTTCTGCCTGCTTGATTTATCATTTACTGAGAGAAGGTTACTGGTGTCTGAATATAGTGGTAAATTATCTGTTTTTCCTTGCAATTCTTTTGGTTTTTGTTTCATGTATTTTGACACTCTGTTGTTAGGTATGTACATGTTAAGAATTGTTATGTCTTTATGGAGAATTGACCTCTTTGTCTTTATGAAATGCCTCTTATTTCTCATAGTCTTCCTTGTTCTGAAGTATATTTTGCCTAAAATAAATGGAGCTATTTCAGCTTTATTTTGATTATTATTAGCATGATATTTCTTTCCCCATCCTTTTACCTTTAATCTATTAAAGGAGTCCTTATATTCAACATAGGTTTCTATAGGTAACATACTGTTAGGTCTTTCTGCCTGGGTCTTTGGGTCTCTTGCCACCCTGACAATCTCTGTCTTTTCATTGCCATATTTAGACCATTTGCATTTAAAGTGATTATGGATAGAGTTGCATTGATATCTACCATATTTGTAACTGTTTTCTATCGATTAAATTTCTTTTTGCTTCTTTTTTCCTTTTTCTCTTTTTCTGCCTTTTCTGGTTTTGAGCAAGCATTTTATATAATTGCATTTTTTTCTCCCTTACACCTTCTCTAATATCTATAAATTACTGATCAATGTACTTTCTCCATAATTCTCTACAAGAATCTCACATAGTTGGAATCTTACAGTATGTAATCTCTTCAGAGTGGCTTCTTACACTTAGGAATATCATTTAAGGTTTCCCCATGTCTTTTCATGGCTTGATAATTTATTTCTTGTCACTCCATTGAATAGCTTAGTGCAGTTTTTTTATCCATTCATCTATTGAAGAACATCTTGGTGGCTTCCAAGTTTTGACAATTGTAAATAAAGTTGCTATAAATATCCATGTGTAGGTGTTTGTCTGGAGATAAGTTTTCAACTCATTTTGGGTAAATATCAGTTAGCATGGCTCCTGGATCACATGGTAAGATTACATTTAGTATCTTTAAGAAATTGCTAAAATGTGTTTCAAATTTTGCATTTTTACCAGCAAGGCATGAGAATTCTTTTTGTTCTACAACCTCAACAGCCTTTGGCATTGCATTTTGGATTTTAGCCATTATAATAAGTGTGCCATGGTATATAATTTTTTTTTTAAATTCACAATTCCTTGATGACATATGATGTAGAGCATCTTTTTATATGCCAATTTGTCATCTGTCTTCAAGTGAAGTGTCTGTTTTACTCTTTCCCACGTTTTAATTTGGTTGCTTTTTAAATTCTTGACTTCTAGTAATCTTTGTATGTCTTGGATATATAAGCTTTATCAGATACTTGTTTTGCTGATATTTCTTTTCAGTCTATAGATTTTCTTTCCATTCTCTTAACTGTGTCTTTTGCAGAGAGAAGTTTAAATTTTAATGAAATCCAATATATAATTATTTTTTATGAATCATACTTTTGCTGTTGTGTCTAAAAGCCAAACCCACAGTCACCTAGATTATCTCCTATGTTATCTTCTGGAAATTTTATCATTGAAGTCTATGACCCATTTTGAGTGAATTTTTGTGAAAGGTGTAAGGTTACTGTCTAGCTTCATCTTTTGCACATGGATATCCAGTTATAGCATCATTTGTTGAAAAAAAACCATTTTTTATTGCCTTTGCCTTTACTCCTTTTTCAAAGATTAGTTGACAGTGTTTATGTAGGTCTCTTCTGTCCCATTGATCTATTTATTTGCACTTTCATCAATACTGTAGTGTCTTGCCTTGATTATTGTAACTTTATAGTAAGTCTTGAGGTTGTGTAATGATTATCTTGTGATTATTCTTTTTCTTCAGGATTCTGTTAGACATCTGGATCTTTTGCCTTTCCATATAAATTTAGACTTATGCTGTTGATTTCCACAAAGTAACTTGTTGGGATTTTTATTGGGGGTGCACTGAATCTAAGGATCAAGCTGGAAGGTTTGGTATTGTAACAATATTATTTCTCTCTGAAAACTTCTTTTAACATGTTTTACAATGCAAGTCTACTAGTATAAATTCCCTTAATTTTTTGTTTTTTTGAAAAACTATGTCTTTTGAAGAGAATTTAATTTTGTCAGAATTCTAGGTTACTGGTTTTTTTTTTTTTTTTTTTTTTTCTTTCAACACTTTAAGTATTTCCCTTCTCTTTCTTCTTTCTTGTGTGGTTTCCAAAGGCAAGTATGATCTAGTTCTTATTTTTGTTCTTTTATAGGTAAGGTTGTTTTTTTTTTCTGGCTTCTCTCCAGATTTTTTCTGTGTTTGATTTTCTTCAGTTTGAACATAATAGGCTTACCTGGATATTTTTCCCCTAATTTATTCTGCTTGGTGTTTTTGGAGCTTCCAGGATTTTGATTTGATGTCTTTCATTAGTTTGGGAAAATTCTGTTATTATTACCTAAAATATTTCCTCTGTAATATGTTCTTTTCCTTCTCCTTTTGATATTCCTATTATGTTACACTTTTTGTAATTGCCTTTTCTTCACTTTTTTTCCCTCATTGTATTTTAATTTGGGAAGTTTGTGTTGATATATCTTCAAGTCAGTTGATTCTTTCCTTAGCCTTGTCCAGTCTGTTGTTGAGCTCATCAAAGGAATTATTCAATTCTATTATAATATTTTACATTTCTACCATTTTTGTACATTCTTAGAATTTTTATCTCTCTTTGCATTGGGTGATTTATGTGATCTTTTATATTTCCACTTTTCCTTTTAGAGTCAATAACATACATATTAATCATAATTATTTTAAATTTTCCTGTCTGATAATTATAAAGCCTGCATCATATCTGAATTTGGTTTTATTATTCTTTTGTGTCTTCATATTGTGTTTTCCCTTGCTTTATTCATGCCTCACAATTTTTTGTTGAGAGGCAGATATGTTGCATAAATAGAACTGAGGTAAAAGGACTTTAGTGTGAAATTTTATGTTAATCTTGGTAGGGATTATACTGTGTTTAATGGTTGCCAAACCTGTAGTTGCCAGAGATTTTCAATTTTTTTTTTCTTCTAACTTTTTTGTTTTTTGGTCTCCCTTATTGTTTTTGGATTTCTCTAAAAAGTCTACTTTAAATAGAAATAGGAATGTGCTCACATGATTTTGGAGACTGACAAGTCTTGTGATCTACAGTTAATAAGTGGGAAATCCAGGAGAGCCAATGGTATAGTTCTGGTATGAAGGCCTACAAACTCAATACCAAGGGAAAGCCAAAGTTTTTCAAAGGCAGGAATAAAACCTATTAAAACTAGCTCAAGGAATAAAAACCTAAAAATACCAGCTCAAGACAGTAGGGCTGGAGGAAATTTCTCCTCATGTGTGGGATATTCAGCCTTTTGTTCTGTTCAGGCCTTCAACTAATTAGGGTCTGCCTACATTATGGAGGGCAATTGGTTTTACTTAGTCCATTGATTCAAATGTTAATCTCTAGAAACTCCCTTACACACACACAGAGGTTGATGTATGACCAAATGCTGGGTAGCCTTGGTTCTGTCAAATTGCAACATAAGATTATCTCTCACAATCACTGTTATGTGTCACCTATCTCTCCCTCTCTGAGTGGGAATGTTTATTGTGATTAACATGACTGCATTGTGCATGGGTCAGGTAACTTATCATTATAGTTTATAGGACAATGAATCAAAATCTGCCACATTTGACTGAAATAGAGACAGACAATCACCCTTCACAAAAGGATTCTTGGCACTGAAGATAATAGCCTTATTAGAATAACTTTTAGGGTTGTGAAACACATAAGGAGATTTGCTCCCACTCTTTTTCACTCACACACACACACACACACACACACACACACACACACACAAACCACCTACATTTACTCCAAAAAAGGATTTAAAAGGAGTGCATAAATAAAATATTCCAATTTATGACCCAAATGGAAATATCTTCCAATCACTTGAAAAGCAAAGAAATATAAATTTAGCATAAAAGAAAAAGAGAAAATAGTGATTTGACATTGACTATATGACTTATTTCCAGTATTTTGTAAATGTTGAAAAAAGTTATAGTTGAATATATAAAAATCAATAGTGCTTTTTAATTGTTAGCAAGGAAAGGAATGGATAGTAGGAGTCAATGAAATGTAACACATTTTTAATATAATACGTAATTAACATGTTATTAAAATTGAAAAAAATTCTTTTCAAAGGGAAAGCTAACTAAATAAAGATGAAATCTATATGACACTATTCTGGGATGGTGATAAATGAATAGCAGCTTTGAAAGTTAAACACATAACATTAGGGAAAGAAAATAAATATCAAAAAACTATTAAGAAGTCCATTCAAAAAAAATTGAAGTCATGAAGAAGAATATAAGTTTTTCTCAATAGTATAAGATGTTAAATTAAAAATAATGTAAAATGTTAGAAGAGAATGGAACTAGAAAAAACTGAGAATGAGAAATAAGCAGTTTTTTCTCATTTAACTTATTTTACTTATTTTCATATTTTATTTATTTTTATTTTTTTAATAATTTATTTTATTTTTTCAGTTTCCAAGATTCATTGTTTATGCCCCACACCCAGTGCTCCATGCAATTTGTGCCTTCAATACCCACCACCAGGCTCCCCCATTCCCCTCACGCCCCTCTTCCAAAACCCTCAGTTCCTTTCTCAGAGTCCGAAGTTTCTCATGCTTCATTTCCCTCTCTGATTTATCCCAGTTCACAGAGAAATCAGCGTTTTTAGAGTTATTGAATAGTTAAGCTATGTGAGTTAATGAGTTTTACAGAGTATCTTAAACATCATTTTGCGATAACATCCAGACCACTTTAAACTGATCCATTACACAAAGAAAAACAGTATGAGGTACAAAGTACCTGTTTAGGCACCAAAAGACATAAAATGAAGATCCTGTCAGGCATTATAAGGCAAGAATAAATACCATAAGAAAAATGAGGAAAAAGTGAAATATGAATCATGAGAAGAAAATGTGTGAAACTCTGATTTAACTTGGAATTAATAGTTTTCTTATTTCTATATCCTTATACCTTTATTTCCATATCCTTAGGGACCCTTCAATAAATTACTTTATCTGGCACAGCGCTTTTTTTCCAGATAAACTCAGTTTTGGAGAAATTACAAAAAATTTCCAAATACTTCATGTTTATAATATCTTCAAGATGTTAACATTATATATATGTATGTATACATATATATGGATATGTATATATATGTATATGTATATGTATATATATATATAATATCCCCCCATATGTTTGTATCTCCTCATATATTTATATCTATCTAGTTATCCATCATCATCTGTCATCTATGTATCATCTACTTACTTATCTACCTATCTCTGTGCCACTGTGTCTGCATCTATCCCTTCAAGGAAACAGAAAAATACCCAGTGGTAAATTTTTTAACATTCTTTTTCTTTACTTTATTTCATTTTAATTCAGTATAATTAAAATGCAGTGTTACATTTGTTTCAGGTGTACAATATAGTGATTCAAGAATTCTATTATGCTTATCACAATAAATGTACTCTTGGTCCCTTTTACTTACATCACCTATCCCTCTACCGACCTTCCCTCTGGTAACCAATGGTCTGTTTTCTATAGTTAAGAGTTTGTTTTTTCTTGGTTTGTCACTTTTTTTCTTTATTTGTTTTGTTTCTTAAATTCTACATATGAATGAAATTATGTGATAGCTTTCTTTCTCTGACTTTTATTTCACTTAGCATTATAACCTCTATATCCATCCATGTTGTTTCAAATGACAAGATTTCCTTCTCTTTTCTATAGCTAATCTTCCATTATATATATGCACCACCTCTTCTTCATCCTTTCATCTATTGATAAATACTTGGGCTACTTCCATAATTTGGCTATTGTAAATATTGCTGCAGTAAACATAGGGGTGGCATGTATTTTTTTGAACTAATGTTTTCCTATTCTTTGAGTAAATACATAGTAGTGGAATTACTGGATCATATGGTAATTCTGTTCTTAATTTTTTGAGGAACCTCCATACAGTTTTCCACAGTGGCTGGCTGCATCAGTTTGCATTCCCACCAACAGCCCACAGAGCTCCTTTTTCTCCACATGCTTGCCAACAACTGTTTCTTGTGTTTTTGATCATAGCCATTCTGATAGGTGTGAGTTGAGATCTCATTGACATTTTGATTTTCAGTTCTCTGATTATTAGTGATATTGAACACCTTTTTGTGTTTCTGTTGGCCATCTGTATGTCTTCTTTCGAGAAATGTCTATTCATGTCTTCTGTGCATTTTTAATCAGATTGTTTTTCTGATGTTATGCTGTACATGTTCTTTGTATATTTTGAGTACTAACCTTTTATCAGATATGTCACTTGACATATATTTTTATTTTTATAGTCATAATAGTTTATTTTTGATTCTATTTCATTTATGTTAGGAAACATATCTAGAAAAGTGTTGCTATGACTGATGTTAGAGAAATTACTGCCTGTGCTTTCTTGTAGGAACTCTGCGGTTTTAGGTCTCACATTTAAGTCTCTAATTTATCTATCATCTATCTATCTATCTATCTATCTATCTATCTATCATCATCTATCTATCTATTTATTTATTTATTTAAAAGATTTTATTTATTTGACAAAGAGAAACACAGCTAGAGAGGGAACACAAGCAAGGGGAGTGAGAGAGGGAGAAGTAGGCTTCCCGCCAAGCAGGGAGCCCGATGTGGGACTTGATCCCAGGTCTCTGGGATCATGACCTGAGCTGAAGGCAGTCGCTTAACCAATTGAGCCACCCAGGCGCCCCCCTTTTGCCCATTTTTCAATTACATTGCTTTTACAGTTGATTGTAAGAATTCTTCATATATTCTTATATGAATCCTTTTTTAGGTATATTTGGCTTTTCAAATATTTTCCCTAAATCTGTAGATTTCTTTTTGTTCTATTAAGAGAGTGTCTTCCACGGAACAAAAGTTTTGGTATTGATGAAGTCCAATTTATCAACTTTTTTTTTAAGGACTGTGCTTTGGTGTAATTTCTAAACTACTTCAGCAAATCCTTGATTTCAGATATTTTCTTCTGTAAAAGTTTTTTTTTTTTAATGTTTTACATGTAAATCCATGATTTATTTTGAGCTGATTTTTGTATAGGGTGTGAGACCTGATTTTTTTTTTTTCCTCCTGCAGAGTTATTTTTGGGTTCTCTGTTCTATTGCATCGATCTGTGTACTTATCTCTATGGCAATACCTTGCAGTCTTGATTACTATGGTAATAATAAACCTTGAAATTGGAGTCTTTTCTCCTACTTTTTAAGAATTATTTTAGCCATTTTAGTTCCTTTGACATATATATATATATATATATGTTGATAGATGCATATATAGAATATTTCTTTATTTACAACTTCTTCAGTTAAAGATAACAGAATTCTGTTGTTTGTAACACTCAAGAGTGGTACTTGTTTCATTAGATTGATATCCTAACATTTCATTTTTTATCAGTGATCATAAATTTTATCGTATTTTTAATTTCATTTTCCATGTGTTCATTGCTCATATATAGAAATATAAATGTTTGTGTTTTCTGTTTGTCTTGTACTCTGCCACCTTGCTGACTCCTCCTATTCTAGGATTATTTATTTTTTTTGTAGATTGCTTGGAATTTTCTATGTAAACCATATCATGTGCAACTAGGAACAATTTTATTTCTTTACAAACTTTTATCACCTTATTTTTATGTCTAGAAACTTCAGTACCGTGTTGTATAGTAATGGTAAAGGTAGACACCCTGACATTATTTCTGATCTCAGGGAGAAAGCATTCAGTCTTGCACCATTAAATATAATGTAAACTATAGGATTTTTGTAGATTCTCTTTATCAAGTTGAGTAAAAACTCTCTTCTATTTCTAGTTCTTGGGAGTTTTTGTTGTGAATGTGTATTGAACCATGTCAGAAGCTTTTTTTGTGTCAATAGTTATGATCATGTGACTTTTCCATTTTAGCTAGTTAATATGATGGATTACTTTGATTGGTTTTAAATTATGGAACCAGCCTGATAACCTTGAAATACTGTTCATTGTATATAATTTTTGTTGTTGTTGCTGGATTCTATTTGATAGAAGTTTGTTAGGAATTTTTGCATCTTCATTCAAGTCATTTAGCTCGTACTCCCGGTCCAGAGCACACTTCTGCTTATACTCCTATTCTGACTCCTGCTCCAGGAGCCACAGCGGGTCTTGCTGACCTTGAACACTCAGGTTCCTGCTCCTATTTGCACTCCCAAGTCCAGGAAGGAGACATAGGTCTCAGTCTAGGAGCAACAGCTCACCTTCCTCTGGGTCTGGTTCTAATTCAGCCCCTTCCATACTTGATTTAAGGCTCAGGGAAGAAAAAAATGGGATGAAGTGGATCTGATGACCTTGGTGTGAAAGAGAAAGGGATCCAGAATCCTATCAAGGGGGAGGAAGGATGCCCAGGACAAGTGGGACTAGTACATGGGTATGGTCATGGCCCTGGATGACCCCTCTGAGAACTACCACAGGAGCAAGAGCTGCATTAAGGCCAAGGACAGGTGCAAGTAGATGCTCTGTGACCAGGAGCCATGCTTTGGCCAGCATATTGGCTATAGGGACCTTCTTGGTTTATTGGCAGTGACAGATGTTAGGGACATCTCAATTCTCACACAGTCTCTATCTTTGGGGAGTGACAAAAGAGAAGGAAGACTACAGTATGCTTGTTCATGAATGTCATTCTTGATAGTCTGGGAGGCCCCATGTCCACCTGGAAACCAACTCTAATGTAGAAGCAAGTTTCCCATCAGGAGATGCCTCTGCCAACATGGCCATGAGCTTCCTTCCCTTGACAGTGACATGAGAAACACAAGACACTCCATCCCTGGATAAGAATTCCTGACATCTGAAGGCACTGATGTTTCACACCTTCTCTTAGTCAGATCTGAGCTTCTGCTTAAACCAGTTGGGGCCTGTGGGAGAGAGGCCCTGAGCCAGTACCCTGAAAGCCCACGATAGGAAGCATGGGACTAGCCAGCTCTGCCTGCCTGCATCTGCCCTTATGCAGTGGATGGTAAAGCTCAGGCCTGGTGCTGGTGAAAAACAGAAAAGCAAAACTTTTTCATTCCTAGGTTACATAGGGCTTTCATTTTTGCAACAGTTTAGTTTTAAACTAAATGATGTTCAGTTTTAGAGAGGGGTATGTTGATCTAGAGGATCCCAGTGAGAATTTGAAATGTGATTCCTCCAAGGCATGCTAGCCCTTTATTCAGTTATTTTAGTTGTTTGAGTTGAAAAATTTCCCCCAAATGTTAGACATTTGCTGTACGTGCAGAAACAAAAGTTCCAAGGAAACTGATCTGAGGCATCTTCAGGTCATGGAATGATGCCCTTGGAGAGAATGTATGCTCAGTGTCTCTGTGTTTTTCACTTAGATGAACCCAACACCAGCACTTGTGTGGGCAGCTGGTTCAGATCCAGAGTGTGGGGAGCAAGCCCCAGCTGTTCCTCGCACTCCTCCATTTTTCCCTTTGCCCCCCCCCCCCACCATCAACGGGTGTGAAGCCAGGAGGCAGCAACTTCTGCTGGGCATTGCTGGGGACTATGCAGGTATTGGGCAGCTGGTGAAGTGCAGTTTATTTGTACATAAAGTTTTTGAAAAATTCTTTTCAGTAAGATGCAAAGTCCTCACCAACTTTTTAACCTATGTGATAAAATATTTGTTTTTGTTCTAGATTTCCTATAGCTATGAATTGTTCTGCAAATGTATTTGATTCAGGATAAAATGTAAACATATGTTGTTAACAACTTCTTGTGAATTTTACTGTTTTGCCTTCAAATATTTTTTTTTAAAGATCAAGAAAAAAATCCAAAAGGAATGTATAGAATACATTTTATATTGCATTTATGTTTTTGTACTATCTTTATTTGGTATTAGTCTCTATGTAATACTGGCTACATAGGATGAATTGGGAAGTGTTCCTTCCTTTTGTATTTTCTGGATGAAATTGTGCAGAATTATTATTAATTCTTAAACATTTGGTAGATCCTCTAATTAAACCATCTGGGACTAAAAATTTCTTTATTGAGGGATTTAAAATAATAATTTAAGTATGCTTGGCTTATAGAGCTAATAAAATTTTCTATTTTAAATTGGATTAGTTGTGGTAATTTATACTTTTTGAAAAATTGGTTTATTTCATGTAATTCGTTAAATTTGTATATGTGGAATTTTTGATACTATTTCCTTATTATCCTTTTGATGTCTGCAGACTCTGAGTTATATCTTTTTTTTCATTCCTAGTATTAATAATGTATGTCTTATTTCTGTTTTCTTTGTCAGTTTTTATACAGACTTGTGAATTTTATTGATCTTTCAAAGAACTAGCTCAATTTTTTTTTTTTTTTAAGATTTTATTTATTTGACAGAGAGAAACACAGCCAGAGAGGGAACACAAGCAGGGGGAGTGAGAGAGGGAGAAGCAGGCTTCCCGCTGAGCAGGAAGCCTGATGTGGGGCTCGATACCGGGTCTCCGGGATCATGACCTGAGCCGAAGGCAGTCGCTTCACCAACTGAGCCACCCAGGCGCCCCAGAACTAGCTCAATTTTTAAAAATTAATTTGTTGTATTGTTTCTGTCTTGAATTTTATTGATATCTGCTGTAATTATTTTTCTTTTGCTTGTTTTGGGTACATTTTATTGTTCTTTTTAGGTTCTTCAGGTGAGAGCTGACTTAAGATTTATCCTTTTTTCTAATGCAAACATTTAGTGCTACAAATTTTAACACTGCTTAGGTGCTTCTTTTTTTTAATTAAGATCTTATTTATTTATTTGACAGAGAGAGCACACAAGCAGGGGGATTGTCAGGCAGAGGGAGAGGGAGAAGCAGTCTGATCCATCCCAGGACCCTGGGGTCATGACCTGGGCTGAAGGCAGATGCTTTACCAACTAAGCCACCCAGGTGCTCCTACTTAGCTGCTTCACATAAATTGGGATATACTTTACTTTCACTTGCATCGAATTCAAAGCATTACATTGTTGATTTTGTTTGATTCCATTGTGGTCAGAGAAAATACTTAAACTTGTTTTGTTTTATGGTGAAAAATATAGTAATCTCTGGCATATGTTTGATGCTGGAAAAAAAGAGAGTAATATGTGTATTCTCTTGTTTTGGAATGGACTGTTTATAAATATGGATTAGATCCTGTTGGTTACAGTATCTTATTTTCTATGTCCTGTGTGATTTTCTATTTGCTCTATCATTCATTGAGAAAAGGATGTTGAAGTCTTCATTTATAATTGTGCATTTGTTTATTCCTTCTTTCAGATCCATCAGTATGTGCTGATGATATTTCGCAACTCTGTTTTTTGGTATATGTGCATTTAAGGTTTCCATGTCTTCTTAGTAGATAGCCCTTTTAACATTACAGAATGTCACTCTGTCATTAACAATTTTCTTTGCTCTGAAGCTGACTTTATATGTTATTAATGTAGCCATCCCTAATTTTTTGGATTGATTTTTCACATAATATGACTTTTTCCATCCTTTTATTTTCAACCTAAGTATATTGTTATATTTGAAGTTTCTTTTAGATTGCATGTAATTGGGTCAATTTTTTGTTCAGTCTGCCAACCTGTCTTCTAATTGGTGTATTTAATTTATTTATTTGTTTATTTATTTATTTAACAGAGAGAGCATATGTGTCTGCCTGTGGGAGCAAGTATTGTGGGGGTGGCAGAGATGGAGGGAAAGGGAAAAATGACTCAGTACTGAACTCAGGGCCAGTCATGGAGGTCCATTTCATGACTTTGACATCCCAACCTGAGCCAAAACCAAGAATCTGTCACTTAACCCACTGATCCACCCAGGGGTCCCCTAATTGGTATATTTAGAAGACTTGTATTTAATGTAATTATTGATATATCAGGCCTTGTCTAACACTGTATTTTTTCTTTTTTCACTGTTGTTCCTTTTTCTTTTTCTTGCCTTCTTTTAAGTTACACAAATATTTTGAAGAATTCCATTTTGATTTACCTATAGTGTTTTTATTTATTTATTTATTTATTTATTTATTTATTTATTTATTTATTTATTTATTTGACAGAGAGAAACACAACCAGAGAGGGAACACAAGCAAGGGGAGTGAGAGAGAGAGAAGCAGGCTTCCTGAAGAGCAGGGAGTGTTCACTGATTCATTAGCTACATATAACACCCAGTCCTCATCACATCAGGTGCCCTCCTTAATGCCCATTACCCCGGGTTACCCCATCCTCCAACCCACCTCTGTTTCCACTACCTTCTGTTTGTTCTCTGAGCCAAGAGTCTTTCACGGTTTGTCTCCCTCTCTGATTTCTTCCTATTCAGTTTTACCTCTTTTCCCTGATGATCCTCTGCACTATTTCATACATTCTACATATGAGAGAAACCATATGATAACTGTCTTTCTCTGATTGGCTTGTTTCACTTAGCAATGGAATATTACACAGCCATCAGAAAAGATGAATACCTGCCATTTACATCGACATGGGTGGAACTGAAGGGTATCTATAGTGTTTTAGAATATATAATATTTTTAGAGATTGCTTTAAGTAAAACATTATATATATAACATATATATCAAAGTGTAACTGTGTCAACATTTTATTAGTTAAAGTGATTTAGAGAAACCTAGTGCTCATTATATCTCTCTCCCACTTATAGTTATCTACATATTCCCTGTATATATATCAAGGACATTACACATTATTAATAACTTTTTTCTTCAGCCAGCAAACAACTCAAGAAGAAAAAATGTATTATTATATTTTACCAAATTTTTGCTCTCACATTTTATTTTTTCTTTTCTGTTATTCTGTGTTTTCTTTTTATCGTTTTATTTTTATTTAGAAAACTTTTAGTTATTCTTTTGGATAAGCCAGCCAGTACCAAATTCATAGTTTCCATTCATCTGAGAAGCTCTTGATTTTGAAATGATCTATTTTCTGCATATAGAATTATAGGTTGACAGTTCTTTTCTTTCAGCACTTGATTTATACTATACCTTCTCCTCCTCACCCCTGCGTCTACATGGTTCTTGATGAAATATCCCCTGTCATTTGAATTGTTTTTCTTCTGTAGGTAATGTATCAATTTGTCTGTCTGATTTAATAATTTTTTCTTTGCCTTTAGATTTCAGAAGTTTTGCTATGTTAGGTTTTGCCTTTGCTCAAATTCTTGGAATTTGTAGGTTTATGTGGGGTTTTTTATACTAAATTTGGGAATTATTTTCTTCAAATTCTTTTCTGTCCTACTTTTTCTCTTTTCCTTCTCAGATACCTATAACATAATGGTTAAATCTTTTACTATAGTCCCACATATTCTTGAGACTGTTCTTTTATTTCTCCCATTTATTTTTTCTTTGTTTTCCAGACTGGATAATTTCTATTACTCTATCTTCAAGTTCATAATTTCATTCTTCTGTCCTCTCCATTCTGGTATTGAGCCCATTTTATTTTACTTTGGTTATCATATTTTTAAATTCCAATTTCTGTTTATGTTTTTTTAAATTTGTTTAGAATTTAAACAAAATTTTTTTGAGACTTTGAGATTTGGTTGAGACTTTTCATTTATTATGCTGAGGATTTCTGTTATTTTCATGTTTCAGTTGTGTTTGTAATTTCTCACTGAAGCATTTTTTTAATGTTTGCTTTAAAATCCTTGTCAGATATTTTTGACATTTATGTCATCTTGATATTGATGTCTTTTGATAGTCTTTTTCTCAATCAATTTTAGATCTTCCTGGTCCTTAGTATGGTGAGTACTTTTTAAATTAATGCCTGAGTATTTTGAGTATTATAAGGCTCTAGATGTAATTTAAATCTTTTTAACAGATGTCTTTTAACAGATGTCTTTGACACCCCTCTGGTGGGAGAAGAAGGTGACAACTTGTTACTGCCTATGGGAATGAAAATCCTCACTGTCACTGGGGCTTCTCTGATACATTACTGGGGGCTTCTCTGATACCACACTGGTAATAGACCGAGGGGTAGGAGTTGCGTCATGACAGCTTGGCAAGGGTGGAAGTCTAGAGTCTCTTTGCTGATAGAGATGCCAGGGATGAGGCCATAATTTTTCTGTGGTATTTGGCTGGAGTAGACTAGTTATTTGAAAGTCTTCTGTCTTGCTAAATTGCTCCTTTTCTGGCCCTTTACCTAGAGAGATTTTTTTCTTGGGGGATATTTCCTTGTGTCCCTTTTGGTGTATCTAGTTCCCTGGCTTTTTCATTATCTAGTCTGGGATGAATGAAGGAAAAAGAAATCCTATAAACTCACTACTATGTCATTCCTTGGGTCCCAAGTTACCTATCTGCTTTTCTAAATCTTATATTTATTATATGTATGGAAAAAAACATAAACTTAACATAACATACATATGACAAACATAAACATATATTTATGCATGTATATATAAAATATATATAAATGTATGTGTGTGTTCTTATGTCTAGGGGTTTTACGTATGCTTGGTGGGAGGAATAACTCCATCATCCCAGAAGCAGAAGTCCTACCATTTGCTTTTTGAAAATAGGTTTTATAAATACATATGAACATATAAACATATACACATATGCATACATATAGACAACTTTGTCACAATTTTATATTAGTATAGCTTATATCTACAATATACAATAAACTTGTAGCAAAAATGATTGCTGTAGAAGTTTAAAACATACTATACAATATTTCAAACATTCTTCACATTTGAAACACGTTTTTCAAAAAATTTAAAAAACATATATTGTTTAGGTCAAAGACTTAAAAAACACTTTATAAAAGAATATCCAAGTGGACAAGAAACATGTTATACAGTAATTTCTTCTATAATTTAGGAAAATGGTTTGGCAATCTACTGAAGAGCAGCATATCCATAACCTGTGAACCAGTATATGCCCAACAGAAATGCACATGTATATCCAAATGACATATGCAAGAATGTAACAGTCCCAGAGATAATAGCGAAATATTGGTAACTGCCATAGAACAATGCTTGAATCACTTGTCATCTGTTTTATCCATTAGAGTACTACAGAGTAATAAAAGTGAATGAACTACAACAATATACAATATAGATGAATTTCACAATGTGAGGTTGAATGGAAAAAACGTTTGTGTATATTTCCAAATATAAAATGTTAAAAAAAATAAGACGATCTAATATATGGTGTTAAAAGTAGGATAATTATTACCCTTCAGGCAGTGGTGAGTAAAAGTGCATGAGAGGTATTTTTGGAGTGTTACCAATGTTCTGCTTCTTGATAGGAGTGCTGGTTATGTGGGTGAATTCAATCTGTAAAAAGTCGTCAGGATATATGCATACAATGTAGAACTTTTCTGTATGTGCTATACTTCAAAAATTTCAAGAAGAAAAAATTGGTTTATCATAATCAAATATAGAAAATTAAGGATAGTAGGATTAAATTATTTCTATTCTAAGGATAGGTAACTGAGGAAGTACTGAAAACCTTCATAACCAATTTTTTAGTTTTGTTTTTATATTTTATTTATTTGTTTATTTATTTTTTGCATGACCATCAGTGTTTTCTATGGTCCAGTGCATCAGTTAGTGATTAATAGAACTTTTCCCAGATTTATCTTTCCCAGTAAAGATTTACTTCCAGATTATCCTTTGATATTTTTTTTAATTTTCTTTAGCATATCACTTAGATATTTGAAAGAATATTTTGAAAATATGCACTTTAGACTGCTCACTGAATGCCATTTTAAAATTGTAGGAATAAGTACTTTCAAATGTTTTTTGTTAAGACAAGCCAACATTATTATTTTAATGGATTAATAGATTTCCAGCAATTTTTAACAAACTAAATTTATTGTTCACAATCTTATTTGTTTTGACACAAGAAATATTATTTAATTGAGATCTCATGTATTACCACCATTCAATGGAATTAAATATAAATAAAATGAATATTTTTTCAATTTTGAAAGTAATTTTATTGGTGGTGGTGGTTAGTGGAACACTTTATCCCAATATTGTCTTTGAATTCCACATAATAAACATTGAAACATTAGACTTCAGTTGAAGAAGCAAAAATAAGTTTTAGTTTATTTCCTGTGGTTTAGGGTAAAATTTCTGAGTAGGCTATGGTGGTCAAGCTTATTGATACATTTTCTCTCTTAGATAACACAAAATTGTAAACAACAGGAACTTTCCATCATTTCTCTTTCATATCTGTTCATCTCAGAAGTGAAAACAAAATTATTATCTGTTGATATCCATGAAGCATTTTATAAAAATTCAAAGATTCCAAATTTACACCAAGTTGACATGCATACAGATTGTCTTTTTGTCCATTTATTTTTGTTACAAAAGAAACACAAATAAGAACAAAGATCCTCTCATGATATTCAAACTGTTAAAACAATATATTAACAACTGTTGCTTTTTCATCAATGAATTCTTTATAAAAGCCTTTTTTCTTAAAAATTTTATGATTATTCTAAGTGTAGTTGTTTAATTGTAGTTAAGTCGTGGTGTCTAAGTCAAGAAAAGCTATACCTCAGAAACAGATGCATTTAAGAAGCAAAATATAGACCTTGATAAATCTTGAATGTCGTTTCATTATTATAAATAATTGATTAATACTGTACTTCCATATGTACTCAATAAAGATTGATAGCACACTGGATATAAAAGGAAAGGAAAGATTTCATGTAATGAAAATATTGAATGAATTTTAATTTTTTAAATTCTCAGTGCTTATCCTTTTCTTTTAATGAAGCTACTGGATGTCTACTTTTCTCATTTACATTATAATCTAATGTGACTTATCCATATCCATCTAAGGGTTAACCAAAACATCCAGAATTTTACCTAAGAATAAAATACTCTGAGTGAAACAAATATACAAGTACTTTCTTTCAGCCACATAAAATATATGTAAACAATCCCACATCATTTTCTGCTTAGGCACAGCGGCTTCTATGTAAAGTTTTTTTTGTCATTAAAAAAATGGTGCTAATTTTGTGGGTTTACTTTCAAAATTATATGTTGACTCCTTTTTATATACAAGCTTTTTAAAGAATGGGCCCATTTGAACAGATTAGCTATTACATGTTATAATTACCATCCGAGAAGAATTTTCTGCCAATATCCAACATACTGTCAGAAAATCAGTTATGCAGTACTGAATTCAGGTAGTACCCCGATATTTATGTAGTTTCCCAGATTTTGCTATGATCTTAAGCTGCTTAAA
Source organism: Spilogale gracilis (assembly GCA_004023965.1). Classification (NCBI taxonomy): domain Eukaryota; kingdom Metazoa; phylum Chordata; class Mammalia; order Carnivora; family Mephitidae; genus Spilogale; species Spilogale gracilis. Next base: position 33,282 of record PITA01013516.1, on the reverse strand, counting down.
GAAAACTTAAGAATTGTAATTATCATTCATGAAGCAAAATAAAATCCCATTTAATAATATCACGTAGAGATGCCAGAATTATATAATACAGTAGTTGTGAAGCGATCTTAACACTCATCTATTAATGCTTGTCAAAATGTTAAAACCTATAAATACAAATTATCAGTATATGAACACAAACTATAATTAATAAGATTGTTCTAGTCTATACACATTCTCACACACAGACACAGACACATCTCAGACAGGCTTATAGCTTGTAAGAGCCAATTGTCAAATTTAATGTTGTGAGTCAATTATTAAATATAGCCAATATTAAAATATTATATAAATGTGCAATTAAGTAAATCAGTTTTAAAACAAAGGTAATAGAAACTAAAAACTCATCACTTTCTAAGTAGTTTGCCACAATTTACTGATATCCATACTTTTGAATTTATATTTATTGCATCTTCAGGGTAGAAATATTACATAATGGTGTGTTACGACTCATCTCTTTCCAACTTCACATTCAATGGTATTATTTTTATCGCTTGCACTTGGCCATAATGAGAATATTTATACCACAGATATTGACAAATACTATGAATTAGAATTAGATCCTTTTGTTTTATAAGATCTAATTGTTAAATATTTACTTCACACTATTGTATCAAACTATATTGTATCAAATATAATAATCTCAACAGAAAAAATAGAGCAGCTGAACAGCAAAATGGACAAAAAGAGATGATTTAGAAAAAAAAGAACTATAAAAGCCTAATGTGACACAGATTAATAACCTATTTAATTCAAATTCTCTCCCTTTTCCTTAGGAACAACAACTCAATTTTGTTCAGGGCACTGTTAGTCTGTTAGGGCTACTATAATAAAATACCACAGGCTGAGTAGCTTATGAGCAGCAAAATTTTATTGCTCAAAGTTCTGGAAGCTGGAAGTCTGAGATAAGGGTGCCAGTATGGTTGGGAGAGGGTTCCCTTTAGCATGTGGAATTTTCATTGTATCCTCACATGGTGGAAGGGACAAGGGATCTCTGTTTTATAATCTTATAATCTTATAAAAGATTATAAGAACATTGTTACAGAGAGAGCTACACACTTGTGACCTAATCACCTCCCAAAGTTCTAACATTACTAATATCATTACCTTTGGGGATTAAGATTTCACAATATGAATTTTGGGAGGTGGGGATACAAACTTTCAGACCATAGCATTCCTCCTCTGGCTTCTCAAAATTCATGGTGTTTTTTTTTTGTTTTGTTTTGTTTTTCAAATGAAAATACATTCATTCCATCCCAACTGCCCCAAAAGTCTTAAGTTGTTCCATCATCAACTTAAAAATCTAAAGCCCAAAGTCTCATCTAAATACTACGTAAATCAGATATGAGTGAGACTTAAGGTATGAGTCATTCTGAGGCAAATTCCGCTCCCGGGGTAAACCTGTAAAATCAAGCAAGTTATGTGCTTTCAAAATATGACTGTAGGGCAGGCATAGAACAGAACATAATAGGAGAGAGGGAAGAGGATATAGGTCCGGATGATTCCAAAACCCAACAAGGCAAACATTCAATCTTAAGGTTTGAGAATAATTTTTAATTTGGAGCTCTTCCTTCTGGGGTGAAGGTTCTACCTCTGGACCTACTGGGGTGGGTATTCTGCCTTTGGGACACACTAGGGCATTCCAGCTTCCATGGCATTGCTCCTGTTTGGAATGCCAGTGTCTACTGATCTGAGATTGTGGTGGTCGGGGGGAGCCACCCATATGGTTCTGCTGGGCTAGAGTCCTGATCCCTTGGCTTTGGGTGGCATTGGCCCCAAGACTGGCTGTGGGTCATCAGACTGGTTGAAACTGAGGAGGCAGCTGTTGATAATTCTTAAATCACCTTTGGAAGTCATTTTTCCTTGTCTTGAAAAATGCAGCACCTGAATAGTTCAGTGGTCCTTGTCTTATGAAATCAAAAAGTCCCATAGCCTTCTTGGTGCTGCCTATTTCCTATCCTTTCAGTTCACATTGTTGTTTTTCTCTTGAGGTGGCTGATTAAGTGCGTGGTTCACACAGATATTACTCTCTTATCAAAGGATTGCTTGGCCATACCCTTACTGTTCTCTTTAGAACATTCTTTTTCATTTTTGCAATATGGATAAGATAAGAATTTTCCAAATTTTGAATTATTGCTTTCCTTTTGATTAACAGAAGTCTTGTTAAATCATTTCAGTTTTCACATTTTACTTTAGGTATGCCAGAGAAGTCAGCCTTACTTTCAACACTGCTTAGAAATAACCAGCTGAAAATCTAACTGTATTGGCCCAAGTTCTGCCTTCCATGAAACACTAGGATATGAACACAATTCAATCAAGTGCTTTGACACTTTATAAGGATCACCTTTCCTATAGTTTCCAATAACATGTTCCTCATTTGCATCTGAGACCTCATCAGAATGGCCTTTACTGTCCTTATTTCTACAATATTCTGTTCATGACCACTTAGATACTGTAAGAAAATTGGGACTTTCTCTACAGGTCTCCTCTTATGGATGCTCATCTGAATAACTTTTAATGGCCCATTCACAGTAATATAAGTTTTTCTAGCATGCAGCTCAAAAGTCTTACACCTTTTGCCCATTACCTAGTTCCACAGCTGCTTCCACAGTTTTAGGTGTTAATTATAGCATCACCCTCCCTTCTATGTACCTGGTTTTGTCTTTGTATGTCTGGGTAGTTTGTAAACAGCAGGAATTTATTGCTCACAGGTCTGGAGGCTGGAAGTCTGAAATCAGGTAGTGATGAACCCACCAGGATGTATTTCCCAGGCAAGCAGGTATAAGCAGAAGTGTTGGCTATTTGGAGACAGCTTCACTTTCCTCAGATGCCACCCCATGCTTTTATTTTTCTGCCTGAAAGAAGAACTGGCTGCATAAAGCAGTTTATTTCCTGATTTGTTATGGAAAAGAAATTAATCACTAAAGTCCTCATTTGTTTATTTAACTGTACTGGGAGTTCTCCGTTATATGTTGTCAAATTCAAGTCACTAATATATGTGCATTAATACATAGATGTAGTGAAGCTCAACTGAAATGCTTAAAGACCTGGAAAACAAGAAGACAATAATCTTCACCTCTTTCTTACCAAAATTAAAAACAAACAGAAAAGACAAGAAACAAGTGTTGGAGAGAATGTGGAGAAACAGGAGCCCTGTAGGTGAGAGTGCAAATTGGTGCAGCCACTGTGAAAAGCAGTATGGAGATCCCTCAAAATGTTAAAAATGGAACTGTTCTAGAGTCCAGTAATAGAACTGCTGGATATTTACCCCAAATATACAAAAACACTAATTAAAAGGGATACATGTACCCTTATGTTTATTGCGGCATTATTTACAGTAGCCAAATTGTGGAAGCAGCCCAAGTGTCTATCAATAAATGAATGGACAAAGAAGAGGTAGCATGTGTGTGTGTATGTGCGTGTAATATTCATATATATTATGGAATAATTATGTTATAAATTAATTAATCATAAATTAACTATAAACAAAATATTAATAAGTATAATAAATTATGCTGTTTATTGATAAAATATAAAAGATCATTACATATATAATGGAATATATACATTATCTATCGATCTCTATATAATGGACTATTATTCATCCATAAAAAAGAATGAATTTTGCCATTTGCAACAAGATAGATGGAGGTGGATTTTCTAATGCTAAGCAAAGTAAGCCAGTCAGCGAAAGACAAGTATCATATGATTTCACTCATACTGGAATTGGAGAAACAAAAATGAACAAGGTAAAAGAGAAAAAAAGGAGAGAGAGACAAATCAAGAAAGAATCTTAACTATAGAGAATAAACTGATGGTTACCAGGTGGAAGGTGGGTGGGAGGATGGATGAAATAGATGTTGGAGATTAAAGAGTACACATATCATTGATGAGTACTGAGTAACGTATAGAATTTTTGAATCACTATGTCATACATCTTAAGGTAATATAACACTGTATGGTGACTATACTGTAATTAAAATAAAGAACTTAATAAAAATAAAACAAATAACATATAGAATCTCAAAAAAAAACCCCCAGAAAGTATGTATCATTTATGAGTATATGTAAGAAAAAAGCATTGCCATAGTTCTTAATATATTTTTATAAGGATTGTAAGTAGGCCAACTATTTAAAAATATTTAAGCTGAAAATATTTAGATTTATAATTTCACTTCTGTGAATTAATCCTTAAGCAGTATTTGCACGATTATGTTTATCCACTATATATTTTTAACAAGTATTTTGTAATAAAAAGTGCAGTGAGGGGCACCTGTGTGGCTCAGTTGGTTAAGCGACTGCCTTCCGCTCAGGTTATGATCCCAGAGACCCGGAATCGAGTCCCACATCGGGCTCCCTGCTCGGCAGGAAGCCTGCTTTTCTCTCTCCTTGCTTGTGCTCCCCCTCTGGCTGTGTTTCTCTCTGTCAAATAAATAAAATCTAAAAAAAAAAAAAAAAAGTGCAGTGAAATGGATAGAAGAAAATTTCTCATGCATGTGAAGACAATTTAAATATAAATATATATTTATATTTCTAAATATAAATACATAATATAAATATTTATAAATGTTTTGATATATAAATATAAAATAATCTATTATAAATATAAAATAATAATAAACAGTGCCAACAGCCATATTTTTAAAATATTTTATTTATTTATTTGACAGAGAGAAACACAGCTAGAGAGGAACACAAGCAGAGGGACTGAGACAGGGGAAGCAGACTTCCCGCAGAGCAGGAATCCTGATGTGGGACTTGATCCCAGGTCTCCAGGATCATGACCTGAGCTGAAAGCAGCCGCTTAACCAACTGAACCACCCAGGCTCCCCCCAATAGCCATATTTAATATTTATCTGTAAGACATTGTGCTAAGAGCTTTACATGTGTTATCTCACTGAATTTTTTTCAGAATCTTGAGAGTTGGACAACATTATCTGCATTTTATACATTAGAAAATTGAGCTTTTGAGAGATTTACATAATTTTGCTCCAAGTGCTATAGCCAGGATGTGATAGAATTTGAATGCAGTGCTTTTATTACAAAGTCCATGCTACTGGCTATGTTAGCAAAATTTTAGATAGATATTATGTATATGTATATGAATATATAAATATATATATATTAAATATTTTATCTATTTGACAGAGAATGAAACAGTGAGAGAGGGAACACAAGCAGAGGGAAGGGAAAGGGAGAAGCAGGCCTCCCGCCAAGCAGGGAGCCCAATGCAGGGCTTGATCCCGGGATCCTGGGATCACGACCTGAGCTGAAGGCAAACACTTAAGCACTGAGCCACCCAGGCGCCCCTTTATGTATATTTTTAATGATTAAGTTATTTTACAGTTTCTATAGCATATATGCTTTTATTTTGTTTATTCATTTTTCAAAGATTTTATTATTTGAGAAAGAGAGTGAGAGATCATGAGCAGGGTGAAGGGCAGAGGGAGAAGCAGAGCCCTTGATGAGCAGGGAGCCGGATGTGGGGCTGAATCCTCGGACTCTAGAATCATTACCTTAGCTGAAGGCAGACATATAACTGAGCCATCCAGGCACCCCAGCATATATATTTTTAATGAGTAAGTCATTTTATAGTTTCATAGCGTAACCCAATAATAGAAACTGGTAGAAAGAGGCATATACAGGCAGACAGACCAATAATGGTATCTAGAAAGACATTTCAAAGAAAAAATATGAACTATTAACAGTGGTTATCGTTTATGGGTGATTTTACTGGATACTTTAACTTAGAAAAATATAGTGGGCTGGAATTGTTGGGAATTTGTGCTTCTATTAATTTATATTTAAAAAAAACCACCAAGAATGTTAAAGTTTAATGAGATGGCATAATTACTGTGGACATGAAGAAATAATGCATTTATAATAACCTAGGACTTAATACATTTACTCAATTATATTTTCCTCAATGTTCGTATTATGGATGCTGCTGTGAGGGGAATAAAAGTTCTTGAAGTGCGTCTGAGGGTGAAAAGTTTATGTTTGCAAAATTGGCACACAGAGTGACAGGAATATTCATTTACTTTCTCAATTAGACTGTAAGGTTTTTTAAAAAAATATTTTATTTATTTATTTATTTGAGAGAGAAAGATAGAAAGCATGCACATGCATGAGCGAGTGAGCAAAGAGGCAGAGGGACAAGAAGGGAGAGTCAAGCAGACTCCATGCTGATTAGGGAGCCCAATGCAGGGCTTGATGTCATGACACTGAGATCATGACATTAGTCAAAATCAAGAGTTGGACAATTAATGGACTGAGCCACCCAGCTGCCCCTAGACTGTAAATTTCTTATGGGCATGCTGCTGAGTAAAAAAATATAGAACAAATGAGCAGACCAAATTTTTGTTTTTTTATTTTGCTTATATTATTTGTTGTTTTTCCTCTTCCTCATATAATTAAAGTATTACCACTTATTGGTGAAAATTTGGGAAAATATACTTAAAAATGTAAAGGACATCATCTTGGAAATTTAAAGGGTACTGTTTTCTTTCCCAGAAATAAAATTAGCATTATTTCCTACCTCTATAATTTAAAAAAAATTGATTGCTATCATATTACATCCTGATTTTTCATCATTTAGCAGTTTGGTATGCCATTAGAAAATTTTCATGAACATAATCTTAGTATATGCATAAAATTCTATTAAAATAATGTGAAATAATTCTAATAATCATTGCTTTTTCAATTATTCACCCTTTTTAAAAGACTAGAATAATTTTTTATTTGTTTTTTGGATGTGCATGTGTGCTTGTTAGGTTATAATTGGTTTAAACCTAAGAAACTACTCATTTCATGGCATACTATTAAAATCAGTTATTGTTCTTTAAAGAGAAAATGAAACATTTGACCATTCTGTAGGTTAAATTGTGCTTCATTATTATCTTAATTCAAATAATTTGTATTTTATTGATAAGGAACACATTTTTTTCTGTGAATTTTTTTTAATATTGCCCCTCTCATAGTTAGATACAAATCTTGGTAGCTGTTTATGAAGGTAAATGATGAGTGTAGAAGTTGTTTTGATTTTCATAACCATAGTTCTCATCATCATCATCTTCATCATGGCATCAAAGCTGTGAGAACCCATTCTCTGAAGGATAATATTCAAGTCTTTTTTAGCTCAAGTCTCTGAAGGATAGTATTCAAGTCTTTCTAATTTAATCGCCTTCCCTACAGAATATTTTGTAAATCTATTTGCTCAAGATCAGTATTAAATCCTCCTTAAAAACAAAACAAAACAAAAACTACAAAGTGGAGGCATTGAAGAAGATACCATCTTCTTTCTTTAGCATATGTAAGTGGTTATTTACTAATTTTGTCATACTTTTTTTAGTAGTTGTATTAGGGTTTTCCAAAGAAACAGAACCAGTAGGATATTTATTTTCTTGTTTGATATAAGGAATTGGCTCACGCAGCTATAGAGGCCAACAAATCTCAAGATTTACAGGGTGAGTGGACAAGCTGAAATTTTAGGAGAGCTGATGGTATAGTTCCAGTCTAAAGGCAGCCTCAAGGCTCAGGAAGTACTGATCTTTCAGTTCAAGTCCAAAGGCAAGAAAAAAATTTAGTGTCCCAGTTTGAATGTAATCATGCAGAAGGAATTCTTTCCTACTCAGTGTAGGGTCAGCTTATTTTTTCTGTTCAGGCCTTTTACTGATTGGATGAGGCCCACCCACATTAAGGAAGACATCCTCTTTACTCAGTTTACCAATTTCAATGTTAATCTCATCTAAATACACCCGTAAAGAAACACTTTGAATAATGGTTGACCAGTATCTGAGCACTTAATGGTTAAGTCAAGTCAACAGGGAAAACGAACCATGAGAGTACTGAGCACTTAATGGTTAAGTCAAGTCAACAGGGAAAACGAACCATGAGAGTACTCATGTTTAATGAGTGATTACTGTAGTAGTTAGTTCTCTTAGGATTTTACACATATTAACTTATTAAATACTTGCAAAAACCCATAAGTTCCTTTTTTTTTTCTATTTTGGAAATAAAGAGCAGATAGATAATATGCCTAAGAGCAAAAGCTGAAAAAAGATGGCATTAGGATTTCAACTGCAGTATTCTGATGACAGAATAGTACTCCTTATCACAATTGAACACAGCCTCTCTAGATAGGGCAATTTGAATTATAAACACAGTTTTCAAAAATTATCATTTATATCTGAATGCTTTCTAGAATAAAAGGAAGTGCTAACAATAATGCTGGAACAAAGGGCATAGATTGGACTACAACCTGGATTTATGCTCACTCCCAAATACATTTTTAGTAAAAGAGCTATTGCATAACTATATAGGATTATAGGCATATTTTCTCCTTCCTTTTATTACTACTTATAATGAGAGTAAGAATAAAAACTCACATTTGCCCCAGGATGCAGAGCTAATATGTTTGACTAAGAAAAATATGAATTCAAGGCAGACTGATTACAGAAGTTACTGAAGGACTTGCAGGGCCAAGCAAAGAGGTAATGGTCACTCCCAAGGTTAACAAGTAGACCAAGAGGTGGCATTTTGTGTAGAACACAGTAGAAATAGATGCAGCATTGAAAATCAACTAATAAAGATTCAGTGCTTAAGACATACTTGTGGCATTGAACATACAAAAGCTAAGAACTTCATAGTAAGGCCATTAAAGCAAGCGGAATTCTCATCCTGGTGACATGGAGAAATAAAAGAACATTTAGATCTACAAAAGAGAATCAGTGAAAATGAGCAACATATATGATGGAAAGCAGAACAGAAAAGATACCCTTTTCTTAAAAGAGGCTGCTATGTTTACGTTTTGATTTGCCTTGTAGCAAACTTGAGAGACTGCTATCAGAACCACAGCTTATAGCTCTTATAATTCTGTTTATTCATTTTAGAAATACTGCATTAGTTATATATTGTTATACAAATTACCCCAGAATTAAACTGTTTGAAACAATAAACATTGATTATCTCATAATTTCTGGGGGTCATGAGTTAAGGACCAGCTTAGAAAGCTGATTCTGTGAAAAAAAAAAAAAAAGAAAAGAAAGAAAGAAAGCTGATTCTGACTCAAGGTGTCTTGTGACTTTGTAGTTAAACTGTGAGCTGGGCCTACATTATAATCTGAAGACTTGACTGCTTTCAAATCACTTGCAGTGTTTTTGGCAGACCTCACTTCCTTGTGGGCTGTTGGATTGAGGGCATCAATTCATCCCTGACCATTATCCTTTCCATGTGGACCTTTTACCTCATGACATAGTAAAGAGCAAATGATCTAGGAAGGAGTGAGGAAAGATGAATCTCAGATGTTCGTAATTCCATCTCAGATGTGTTATATTGTCACTTACATATTATTTATTAGAAATAGGTCACTACAACTAGCCCATACACAAGAAGAGGAGATTATACAGAAGATTGAATACCTGGGGTAGAGCTGTCTTGGGGCCATCTCAGATGGTGCTCCCAATGGTTCATATCCCTCCCACATACAAAATAAACTCTCATCCTTCATCTCAAAGTCTTATCCTGTTAGAGTGTCAGCTCAATGTTCATAATATTGTACTTCAAATCAGGTCTGATTGTGCATAAGACTCCTCAGGTGTAGACTCCTCAGTACATCTCTTTGAGAACAGGTCTTTTTGACCTGTGAAACTGAAAACATGAGTTATCAGCCCTGCATACCCCCCTAATGTATGAAGGTGGTTCAGATGTAGGATAATCATTACAGACATTATTGTTCAAAATGAGGCAAAGGGAGGCTTGGGTGAATCACTGGTCCATAGAATTTCTGAAATCATGCCGAATAATGTTGGAAATTGCTTGAGAGGTCTCAGGGCTTTAGGAGTCTGTTCCTTTGAACTTATTTTCAGTGTCCAATTCTTATCTATCAGGGTTCAGTTAAAGAAGCAACAGTAGTAAGTAATAGAAGTCCCTCCTTGGACCACTATAATCCCGAACTCAGAGCTTCAGGGTCCACACATGTCCACACACTTTATGACCTTTTGTTAGGCTCACATCATCAATTCTAACTCCTTTTTTTTTTTCTCATGCTCAATTAATGATTACAGTAAATAATTCCTTGGTCAAGGATACCCAGATCCATCTGATGAATTTCCAGAACTTTGAACCTTAGGGAAAGGGAAATTGAGTTTGGTTTACTTCCTTGCTCACTCTTATGACCAAGAAGATCTCTGGGCTCCTTACGTAAATAGGTTTTTCCCCTTCAGATCCTTGGATATTAATATCAAGGCAAAGGCAGTTATGCTATGTTGGCTTTTTTATACAAAGTGTTGATTTTATTTAAAGTTGTATAAACTCAGAGCTTTCCAAAGCTGTCTAGAGAACAAAGATCTGTTGCAAAGTGACCTTTTCTTTCTGCTTATATGGAAAAGTGGCTGAAAGCTTTTTCAAATACTTCATTATATTTAGTGCAGCAGGGGAGGAAAATATTCCTGCTTCTCTGGTTTTATTATCAAAACTTCCCCTAGTTCCTAAACAGTTTTCATATGATAAGTTTTTGTTCTTGTTTAGTAATATAGAAACTAAGAGTAGAACCATAATCTGCATCATTTATTATTCTGGATATTTAGTCTTAAATTTTGTTGTGCTTCATAAATCCTTCCAATTTCATAAAAGTTGAGGAAAAACTTCAGGTAATGGTATACAGAGAAATCTGGAAACCGACAAAATATTAGTGCCTATAGAATGTAAAACCAAATTGAAGGCCTGCTTCCGAAAGATTTCTCAGTCTGATGTCCAGAAAAAAAGCTACTGGATCCACTGAGTGTCCTTGCACTTGTTAATTATACATACAATTACACATACAATTATATGTATATATTATATGTGTATATATATGTGTATATATGTTAATTACACATACAATTATATGTGCATTATTGTAATATTACATATAATTATAAATGGGTAGTGGCAACAAATTAGGGCATTGCAAGGGAGTCTCAAATTGTGGAGCACATTGATAAGCAACAGGAAGGAGAGGTGGGACCCACAGATGTTTGGCCTGGTGTATACTTCTCCGGGAGGCAAGCTAGGGTTTGCCAACTTAAATTTTAATTGATTTCCATTTTCCTCCCTAAAATGTGAATGTAATCAAAAATTAGAGAAAAACAAAAATGTTACATTGGGTTGTAGGGGAATTATTGGTTTGTAAACATGTTTGTAACACCACTGTATAAAATGGAAGAGAGTGGCCTGGGAGTGCACTACAAAATTTGACATTATCTGCCTAGTAATTTTTATGTCATCATGAGTGAAAAAAAAGTTAAACAGATGATAGATTGAGTTGAGCTCCAATTTAGCCTTTAGTTATAGTTATGGGCAAAATTCACTCTCAAGCAGTAGAGGCCCAGATGCAAGCCACTGAGCTGCATGATTAGATCTTGATATATGAAACAATAGGTTGCCTTGTGAAGCTGAGTCTAAAAACATCAAGCAAATGTGGTGCATTGATATTTTGGTTTCTTTTGATTTCCATGAGATAGTAAGTCAATATATTCAGTTATCAGGAAAGAAAGTTTTCTTTTTTATTATGTATTTATTTCCATAAAAAATTTGCATCATATATGTTTTCTTTGACCAAAGAAGTTTTTTCCCTCCTGACTCTTCTCAATTTTAAATTTGTCAGAGAACTTGAATTTCATCTTGAAATATTGGTCAGTTTATGTACTATTTTACTACCCAAAACATAGTTTGAATATTTAATATTTTTATTATATTTCTTTCTTTCTGTATATGAGGCATTTAATATCACCAAAAATATCAGAATATATTTAAAAAGTGAAATAACAGCCAAATGGCCTGATTTTTTCTATGATGTATGTGCATAGTCATGTATGTTCTAATTTATTACTGAAATATAATTAACATGCAAGAAAATCAACAAATTTAATTGTACATTTGACAAGCTTTATTCTCACCTTGGAAATTTGTTTTTCATCCCATTGCAGTAACTATTCGGACGTTTCGTACCTTAGCTGTTTGCTAGTTTTAGAAATTCATACAGATGCAAGGATATATACCATGTGCTTGATTTTATTAATTTAATTTAATTTTAATTGTTATTTTTAAAGATTTTATTTACTTGGAGAGAGAGCACAAGCAGAGGAGTGGCAGATGCAGCCTCCCCATCAAGCAGGGAGCTCGTCACGGGGCTCCATACCTGAGCCAAAGGCAGACACTTAACTGACTGAGCCACCAAGGCGCCCCTCCATATCCTCTATTTTATCTGGATTTTTATACTTAACATGGTGTTTGTCACATTTATCTATGTTGTTTCATGAACCAATAGTTCATTCATTTTTTCATCCAAGAAATATTCCATTATATGAGCATACCTCAAATGTTTTATCCATCTCGTCTGGGTTATATTCATATATTTTAAGATTAATTTTGCTGAAGTATAGTTTACATAAGTTAAAATGAGCAGATTTTAAGAATAGAATTTGATGAATTTTGCCAAATTTATGTACCTCTGGAACCACAATATTAATCAATATAAAAATTGCCTCTAATTATTGAAAGCTTCTTCTGATCCTTTATTTTCAATGCCCTGGCCTCTGAATAACCACTGATCTGATTTTTATCACCATAGCTTCAATTTCTCTATTCTGTAACTACATATAAATTGAGTCATAAAATATTTTTCATCTGGCTTTGTAATTTAACAATGTTTTATTTTTGAAGAATTCACCCAAAATGTGTTTTTTTATTCATCTGTGTTATTGCATGAATCAGTACTTTATACCATATATTACTGAGAATTATGACAATGTAAAAATATAACAACATTTAAATATTCATTCTCCCATCAGTGGGCATTTATGTTGTTTCCAGTTTTTAGCCATTATGAATAGAACGGCTATATATATTATTTACAAATCCTTTTGTAATAACATACATTCTCCACTCTTGGGTATATGGCTATTGTTTGCTATTGCTGGGCCATAGTATAAATATATGTTTAATTGTGTCACAGTTTTCCAAAGTAGTTGTACCGTTTTACAGTGTCACCTAAAATAAATGAGAATTATAGTTGTTATATATCCTTAGCAGCAGCAGGTATACTCAGTTCTCTTTATTTCAGCCATATTATTTTGAAGTCCTATCTCACTGTGGTATTGCCTGATGACTAATGATATTAGTAAACACAAAATGCCAGACATTCTGAGCAATTCACTTGTGTTTTATACTCAAAATAACTATAATTTAGGAACTGATAGGACTGATAATTAGAAGGAGCTACCTCATTTTTAAAAATCTTCATAACAGGGGCACCTGGGTGGCTCAGGTTAAGCCTCTGCCTACAGCTCAGGTCATGATCCCGGAGTCCCGGGATGGAGACCTGCAAAGAAGGGCTGCCTGCTCAGCAGGAAGCCTGCTTCTCCCTCTCTCACTCCAGCTGCTTGTGTTCCCTCTCTGGCTGTGTTTCTCTCTGCCAAATAAATGAAATCTAAAAAAAAAAAATCTCCATAAGATCAGCTACAGCGTTTCCCACACTCCCCTTCACAATTAAACTTTGGGTGTTTTTCAAAGTGTTATATTTATTGTAGCATTTATGTATTTCTTAACCATTTCAGGTATGTATAACTCAACTACTGGTTTTCTTAGATTCACATCTTGTTTTTTTTACTGTGTCACTGACAGTGTTTTTTAATGTTGTGCCTATAACCCCAATTACCCATAACCTTTGTGGATTTGATTATGTCATTTTGTGTAAGCACAGCTATTTATAGGAACACATATCTCTTTAGAGCAGAACTGTCTTTTTATCTTGCTGCTTTTATTTATTTTTTATTATTCTTTAAATATTTTATTTATTTGACACAGAGCGAGAGTGCACAAGCAGGGGGAGCAGCAGAGGAAGAGGGGAGAAGCTTGCTCCCCACTGAGCAGGAATCCTAAAACACAGGGACACTGGGCTTAATCCCAGGACCCCAGGATGAAGACCTGAGCCAAAGGCAGACACTTAACTGACTGAACCACCCAGGAACTCCTCTTGCTGCTTTTAAAATGTTTTTCTTGTATATAAATATATATACATATATTTCCCCACCAGCAATTTTACTATGATAACCTAAGTATAGTTTTCATCTTATCTTTCATGTTTGCTGTTTCTAATTCTTACAGAATATTTAGATTGAGAACTTTTATTAATATTAAAAATTCTTAACTGTAAGCCCTTCAAATGTTTCTTCTGCCCCATTTTCTCTCCTCTCCTTTTAGCACTTCCTTTATACTTTATGTTGTACTTTTCTAACATATCCTATGTATTTCTTCACTTTTTTCTATAGTTCTCATTGTTCACTCTGTGCTTCTGTTGGCATTCTAATTTGTGATTTCTTTGCTTGTTCATTAATTCTCTCTTTAGCTACATCTATTTTCCTACTAAATCATGACCACTTTCTTAACTTTAATATTTGTTTAATTCTAACATTTTTCTATGCAGTCAGTCCTCTGGCTAATGTCCCACATGCAAGTATTCTTATCTGCATATCAAGTGTGTACACCTCTGTCTTAGTATATTTTGAAAGTTGATATACAGAAATTTGATATTAGCCAGATTCCTTTTTTTAAAAAACATGAGATGATCTTTTGGTCTAATAACCAAAAATCTTTAAAATCCACATATTTCTGTAAGAGTTGTCTTGGTGTTCAATGTTCTTGGCTAATTTTCTCTGACACAATGTATGCCTTTCAAAATCAAAATTTAGCCTATTATTTCAGGAAATGTTTATTGAATTGCATTACTAGATACTAGTTCTCCACAAATGTTTTGATATTTTTCTTTGGGAACTCCAAGTTTGCATATTTTGGCTATCTTTTCCTGGCTCATCTATTAATTTCTTACCAGTAGTCTTTAATGTTGATTGCTGTTTTAGTTTGCTCATTATTTTCTTATTTTGTCCTCACGTCCCCTATTTTGCTATTTACCGGGTTTGTAATCTCCTGTGATGCTTAATGCTTTGTCTTTATCTCTGTAAATGTTTACTTTTTAATAAACTGAGTTTGGAAAATCTTACTCAATAGTTTACTTAGTCCTGTCTGCTTTTAAGTTCAATTTTCCTATACCAGCTTTTTGCATTAGAGGAGAATGCAAGAAAGTTGTCTTATATTCCTTTTCTAGAACTTTGTGAAGGCAATGATCTTTTTTAAAAATGGGGCCTGTAGGTAGCCAAGCTGCTTTTGACTTTATGAACTCAGTTATGTTCTAAGGAGTTTCCAGTGCTCTCTTCACTGGCTGCTGTCACCAGAATTTCTAGCCCTTGCCTCATGAGCTATATCTTTGTTTTTCAGGTGTTTATTACTCATACTTTATGAGGTCTGCCACCTCTGAGGTCCTGGGTTATTTCTATGCTTTCAACACCTTAGCATGTGCTTATCTCCTGTGCAAACGCTGCAGAAGGTGAAAACTCTGTTCGGCTTCTGATTTTGGCTGTCTGCTCCTCAGTCCCTCACTGTCTTTCTCCACTATACCCTGTCACTTTTTTTTTTTGCTGCTTCTTGATGTCTCCAAAATTCTCTTGATTCTGTTAGCATTAAATTTGAGGATTTCCTCTTCATATATACTAGGTTCAAGTTTGAGTGCTTTCATTCTTTGTTCATTTTTCTGAGAAAGGACTGTTTCATTGTGTGTACACCTGTGTTTATTGTTGTTCACTATGTTGTTTTGTGCACTAAAGAAGGAACATCAACATTTTGAATGGGAGATTTCAAAACAAAGCAGTTACTGTTCATATCACTGACAATTTTTAAAAGTATTTTTAGGTCAAGACTTTGTCAAGTCAAGTTGGGAAGAATGATGTGAGTCATCTGAAGGTTTTAATTTAGGTTGTACTCTGTGGGGATACTTTCTCACCACATCTACCCAGTCCTCTTCCCAGAGTGAAATGTCTGCCCTCAAGTTTTGGTGTTCTCTTTTTGTATTTGCAGAAGTTTTTATCATGCTCACGTTTCTTCTGAGTGGAAATTTGTTTATCCAGTTTCAAGTGATGTTGGTCAGTGCCTACTTGACTGCTTCTTGCCCAACCTTATTTCTCCACTCTCCAACATCCCCTGTCCAGAGGTGTCACTTATATAATTAGGTCTTGGAAAATTAAGAAATAGATATCCTACTTTAATTTCTTCGTTCTTGGCTACTATGCAGTCTCTGATGGAAAACTTACAGAGATGCTCCACATTTCAGCTGCAACAGTCATGTACTCTTAGTACTTACATTTCCTATAAGATCTTGTTGTCTGGGTGCTTTAGAGCCATCCAGCTCTTCCTAGACAATTATTTACTCTTCAGGACAACTAAATGTATTTATGCATCTAGTTGTGACATTTTCCACTACTTGATTTTAAAATGTTTTCTATTTGGCAGTTATTCATCTCTTAACACTCTCAAAACATGATTATCTAACTATTTTTGCATCTGAGTCCATTTAACCTTTACTAAATGAATAGACATGGATTATGGACTATGAAAATCACTACAAAATAGGTTCTTGTCAGATTTTCAGAATCATTGTGATATTTGAATAAGGACTGTAATAACTTAAATAAGTATACCAGTTGATATATTCAACTATTTAAAAGAAAACAAAAAGAAAATAGATAAAATGGTGCTTTATTTCATATATATTTTTTACTTACTGCTATAGTTTTTGGAAGCCTAATAAATTTTCTTATCTGGTGATGGATTTCATTTTCCATGTTTTGGAGAAAATAAAGAGAACAAAATGGATAGTAATAGCATATAGAATAGTAAGTAAATAAATAATATTTATAAAGGAAGAAGAAAAAGAAAAGTCACAAAAGGCAGATGCAACAGACAACAGAGAAACAGAACTTAAAAGGAATATTGAAAGTTTATCACAACATCCATCAAGTTCTTTCTGTTTGTGCCAGTCAGGCAGAGTTTTTGTATTCCTTTGAATGTGTCATAGATTCTTGCCAGAAGACTTTTGTCCACATTATTTTCTCTGCCTAAACCATTTTCACCACTTTTTTACTCTTATTCTTCCAACATCACCTCAAAATTACATCCTTGAGTGGGGCGCCTGGGTGGCTCAGTTGGTTAAGCGACTGCTTTCAGCTCAGGTCATGATCCCGGAGCCCTGGGATCAAGTCCCACATCGGGCTCCCTGCTCAGTGGGAAGCCTGCTTCTCCCTCTCTCACTTCCCCTGCTTGTGTTCCCTCTCTCGCTGTGTTTCTCTCTGTCAAATAAAATCTTTAAAAAAAAAAAAATTACATCCTTAAGGAACCATCTCCTGGTGGTTCTCTGGTTTTATGAGATAGCCTTTTGTAATACCATCATTTTATGGCAATTATCATATTTGTGGTTTTTTACTTGTGTAATTGGTTGTCAGCTACAGTAGACTCTAAAATTCATGAATATATGAGCTATATCTTCTTTTGCTAAGCTTACATTCTCAATGCCTTACTTTAGCACATTGTATACATTCAACAAAAGAGGTTGAATTAACAAATAAGGGTAAATAGGCATCTATAAACTGATTCCAAGGCTATTGCATAATCTCAAGGAATTTTCAGGATTTCTATTGAGGTGCTGGCTATAAAAATAAATGAGTTTCTAAACTTGGAACTATTTTCCTTATAATTGTGGTAGGTGTCAAGAAATGGCTTTGGAGAGGTAACTCCAATTACTGTGTAAGCTTTCTCTAATAAATATTGCAATTATCTGTGACTTAGATTCTCTGAAAATTGTTGTCGAAAGATGAGGATTTCACAATTTGGCTTACAAAGTGATCTAGATTGCAGGGAAATTTATGGCACAGTGGATGTGTGTGGAGGAGAACACGAGGGCATCAGTAACAGGCTTTGAGTTTTGACCTGAAAGTATTAGATGTCTCTCTTAATTTCTTCTTTAGCCATGGAAGAAAAAGTAAATATTTCAAGAGTGGTCTAGGGGTTTGGGACAGATGGTAGGCTGTTATTTTGCAGGAGTGGGACATTACTTGTGAAGAAGGAGTATACATCATATAGTTAGAAGACAAACTTTGTGAAAACGTATGGGTCTGTGGGAACTTTGCCAGGTATCTGAGGCACACCATGTCTTATTGTAATCTGGGGTTAATTTAGGTGGGATGTCCCACTCGGGGTTTTTTCTCTTTGCAGAAAATAGAGTCTTGGAAATTAGAAAGAAAAATAATGAATGCTTGTTCTTCTCACTAGACTTACATGAATTCTAAGAGATGAGAAGGAAAATTTTACACCTAAGGGACAGAACACTTTCTCTAATAGATAATATGCTTGATTTCTAGAGCAGGACTGGGTATCATTGAAATTTTTCAAACATGCTCAAATTTCTTCTCACAGCAAGGTTGAAAAAAGAGATAATTCCGTGGTCATTAGGTTGTTTTGATTTCTATTCTTACAGTTAATAGTTAATGACTATATGTGCCTTCATTGAACACTATGCAATGAAAACTCACTTCGAAGGGTATTATTTAGTAATAGAAAGTGCACAGCTTTTGAATTCAGAACATATGGTTGGATCTAGTCTTTACTATTTATTACTAAGTGACCTTAGGAAAAGAACTTAACCACTTAAACCTTCAATTCACCATCTATAAAATAGGATTATAGATGCTTACCTACTAATAGGGCTTTTCGTTTGAGAAAAGGATTCTATAAACATTATAAAATGTGAGCTCTAAAAATACATTATAAATACATAGCAGTTAAAAGTTAGTTTATGCTTGAATTAGTACTCCATTAGCTAGAAGATATCAACTATTTTGTTCGTCCTTATATATTATATACATATATCTCTATGTAAGGATTTTAAATTGATAGGTTTCTAAAATATTAAGTATATAATAACACCCCTTTTATAATTTTGCTGCTTCCATCGTTTCACATTCTGTGCCCTTAATAGCCTGGTATCAAATAATTACTGCTGTAAAGGCTATAAACCAAATTCACAATCAAAGATTTTATGACATCTAACTCCCTTCTCTCCCTTCATCTCTTCTCCCCTCCCCTTCCTTCCTTCCTTTTTTTTTTCTCTCTGTCTTCTTCCTCTATTAACTGATTATTAGTATAGAATATTACATTTTTTTGTAGAAGAAAGCAATGAACTTTTTTTCACTTTCAAGTACCAGTGTTTATGGATAGTTCTGTAAATAGGGTTATGAATACTTAAGTGTAGAATACTTAAGAAATGTGAAAAAAAAGGAAAAGTTAGTTTTACTATTTATGTCATAGCAGTAACATTTGACTCATCATTGACTAATTATAAATTTATTTTTATGAGCTTTATGTATATCTTTCATAATAATTTAAATGCAGGAATTAAAAACTAGTGTAGGATAATGAGTGTAGTAAAGGTTAATTTTTTTCTATATTCTGTAATTCATTTCTGGTCTTTGGATAAATTTTTTCTTATCTTAGAAATAATATTTATTTAATAGAGGATATGCAAAAAACTTTATTTAGCTTTCAGCTAAATAATTTGAGTATGCTGAGATTTTCAAAGTCGTTATTAACAGCAAATGCTCAATTTAAAGAGATAAAACTAAAATGTGTTTTGGAAAATTGGGGGAATCAAATAAATCACTTCTCTATAATAATTTGGTTTACATTTTTGAAAATAAAAAATTCAGATCTGAATGATTAGGTTACTATGATTATGAATTGGCATATCTGTTATCAGATTCAATTTTGTTACACAGTATCAGTCACAACACAACATCAGCTATGATAATTTGTATCAGGAAATGGCATCTGAGCTATAATTTATGTGGCGTAATAATAGAAAAGCAGTAGATTAGAAATTGGAAAACATACGGTCTGGTCCAAGTCTGGGCACTTTTTAGGTTACATGGACTTGAACACATCCATCAATTGTCTTTCTAAATCCTTACTATCTTATGTACAAAATATGAGCAATTAAAACTAAAGTACAGAGATTTCTAAAAATTAAATTGCATGGTACATAAAACATTTTAAAGCATAAGGCAATGCAAGGTTGCTTTTTTCCACCCAAATGTTCTTTTCTTTGCTCATGTTACCCTTCTACCTACCTTTTGTAATTCTGTGTAATGTTGATATGCACTCAAAGGAAACCCAGCAGCAGCTGCTGCTCTCTGTATGGGGCTGTGATGGAATTCAGAAGTTAACCTGGAAGTTGGAGGGTGGGGTTCAAACAAGTGTCTGTTCCCTGCATCCCAGTCTGGTGCCCAGACCTTTAGACTCATGATAAGTTGCCACTACCAACACGAGACCAAAGTATGTAACTTGTCAATGTGTGGCATAACAGCATTAAAGAATAATGCTACACCTCAAACAAAAAACAGAACAAAACAAACCATCTCTGTTCCCTTTAAGTATAAAATATAAACATTGTGGCACTGACTAAAAGGACCATGATTTCTCTGGGTATTCCTTTAATCCACATTTAATCATGAAATTCTACCTCCCCAGCTTTACTTGAAGCAACATGGAACCTGATATGTGTACTCTACCACTATTATTGCTTTCTTAGAGTACCAAATTATAAGGGTCATGAATGGAGGATATATATCTATTTTGATCACCATTGCTTTTACCTAGCCTAGTGGCTGGTAAATCCTTTCAAGTGTTTATTGATTATATAATAAATAACTGGAACACAATTTAATGGATTGAAATAGAGAGTATGATATTGTAGAGGGAAAAGAAAATTTTCTCAGCAGTAGGAGAATTAAGGTTACATTCCTAGTTGGCTTAGTTTCTGTCTATATAACCTTAGGTATGTCACTTAAATTCTGAATTTCTGGCTTTTATCTAAAAAATAAAGGACTTAGTCAACAAATTCTAAAATTGTGATTATGTAGTTCTCTTAGAATTGTCTACAACCATTAGAAATAGTAGTAAAATGATTCAGACAAATACTTTAAAAATTTTTTATTTAACTCCCAAACCATCATAAATATAATTCTACCATTCCTTTTTTTCTTTAATTAAGAATCTTTAATTCTTCTTCAGTAGCTTTCATGAACCCAGCACTGTTTCCTGGGAGTGCTGAATTTTTATCTACTATTTGTCTAATACTGCGATTTTCCTAATTTCAACCTCCTACTCTCCACACAGATTGATCTCCTGCCCTTATTGCATGATATTCATGCAGTTTAACCTAAGTCCATTTTGTTCATGAGGGCTGTGTTTTTTGAGACATTGGGTAAGGGGAAGCATCCATGGCCATCAGAATAATTGAACTCTATCTTGCTGCTACATTACAGTGTGGCTTCCCTAACACTGGGTTTCATATTCTCTAGATGAAAGCAATAAACTTATATATTCTTCCTAACCTCCAGTCTCTTTTGGGATGGAAACTTGAAATATTAAAAACCTAATGCAACTAATCACTGACTTTTCTGAAATCTGCCTAGACCCTATTATGCTTAAGCAGCATGACCAGCAGCCTTGCATCCATAATGGGGCTAGGGCCAGGAAATAGCCTCATTAGTCCCATCCTATGTTGCTCTAAACTCTTCTTCTGTGTTTCTCAACCCTTAACAATGGAAAGTAGGGAGTTGGCATGCACATGGTCTCCCATTAACTCCATCTGTTACCCGTGAAGAGTGATGCAGTTTATATAGAGTATTAGGGACACAGTGCTACAGACAATGTGTAATAAAAAAGACAGTTTGTGAGCCTGGGCTTTTACTTGAATGATCCTCAGTTTTTTCACCAGAATTAGTTATGATGATCCCCCAAAATATGCATTTCTTGACTGTTCTTCCTTTCTCTACGTGGACCAGTTATACATGGAGGTAGAATTTATGATTCCTAACTCATTTCTTTATTTACCTTTAAATGGACACAGAGTGCTTATGGATTTTGAGTCTTTGTTGTGTTTTGTTTCATTTTGTTTTAAAATAATTTTTATGATCAATAAATTTCAGAATGCAGAGATCAAATCTCAAGATATTCCTGGGGACCAACCTCAGCAGAGATGTGGGTCCCAAACCACATCTGGCAGGTGAAATAATGACATGGACACGGAGATCTGATGCAAGCTGACAGACCTGAGGTCAGTCATGAGAGACCTATGAAGCATGCTCTGGCTCTGGCTCTGGCTCTCTAGCTCTGTCTCTTTGGCCTCTGGGCTCTTGCCTCTGGGCTTTCTGGCTCTCTGACCTCTGGGCTCATGCCTGTGGGCTCTCTTGCTCTCTAGGCTCTGGCCTCTGGCCTCTGCGCTCTGGCCTCTGGGCTCTCTGGCCTCTGGCCTCTGGGCTCTGGGCTCTGGAATCTGGGCTCTCTGGCCTCTAGGCTCTAGCCTCTGGCCTCTGGGCTCTCTAGCCTCTGGGCTTTCTGGCTCTCTGGCCTCTGGCCTCTGGCCTCTGGGCTCTCTGGGCTCTCTGGCCTCTGGCCTCTGGCCTCTGGGCTCTCTAGCTTCAAAGGCTGTCAGACTCTCTGGCTTTGCCTCTGCTTTTGTCTCTCTTGACTGTCAAGGGTTCCAGTCTTTTATTATTCCAAAGTGAGGAAGTTGGGGGATGCAGTTAGGTTAAAGTTTAGCAAAGTGATTCACAGCAGGCAGAGTCAAGCCTTTCTAAGAAACCAGCCTTTACCATTCTCAAGCTGTTTTAACCCCTTTTTTGCCAGCGGGTTTTTTACTTAAAGCTTTTTAGTTACAGATCATCTCGAAGGAAGGGTGTTTGATAAAAGAGATTTGTAAGAGATTAAACAGACTTCTTCAGGTTTCCAATCATAAATTCTCCAAGACATTGGCGCCGTTCAAGTGCCATAAACTTAGGACAGAGCATCCTTAATTGTGGGTGGAAACAGACCCCTGGTCCACCAGCAGTCACATCAATTTAGCTTTAGGCAAACAGTTGGTTCTGTCTTATCTTATGTCAACGGAGTGTTTTATCCTCTGGCTGTGCAAGACAGAGAGGGATCACGCAGGCAAAAGGTGAATGGGTGGTCCTAGAAACTTTAAGTAACTACATTTATACTATTAAGGATACTACATTTAAACTATTAAGTATATTGGTATTGATAATAGTCTCAATCAAAGTGTATCTATGCAGGTTATAATTATCAACTACTGATATTCACTATAAAGGAAAGTGTCATAAACACATAGTATGAGTGAAGGTCAGGAAAAAAGGTAAGTTTGTGAATAGACTCAGTTTGATAGTTGAGCAGGAAGAACAAAAGGCAGGTAAAGATGGTGTTGATGACCACAACATTAGCATAACTCCAGATTCTCGGCAGGGAAAGCCCAGAGGGACTTTCATTCTCATTCACGGGTACCTCCACCAAAGTTTTTGGTGGCTTGCAGCATGGTGGGAGGGGTAGATCACGCACTGTCCCTGACAAGATATAACACTTGTCTTCAAGCAATTTATAAAATTTAAAAGAAAATAAGTTTTGAACATGATTTCTTCTCTAGGCTTATGATCTCATTTCTTCCTGTGTTACATATTATGCTCAAGTATCTTTATTTCGTAGGCTCTCATATTACTCTTAGAGATTTAGTTTTAATTTCTAATTTTATCTGTGGGAACACAGACCTTAAAAAATATACAATCTATTAATGATTACAAATGTTAAATACTTGCTTTCTCAAAATACCACTGAAATAATTTGTTAATAATACAGTAATGAGTTTATTATTTTCTTTAATAAGAGCACTACCTCGATATAGTCTTAGCATCTTGAAGATGAGAAAACAGAGTTGTGAAACTTAGGATGTTTTCAGTATTATGGTCTGATTAAGATTGAGTAGAGATTGGGGCACCTGGGTTATACAGTTGGTTAAGTGTCAGACAAGATCTTGGTTTCTGCTCAGGTAGTGATCTCAGCATTGTGAGATGGAGTTCCATTCTGGCTCCACACTGAATGCAGAGCCTGCTTAGAGTTCTCTCTCTCTCCCTCTGCACTTCCCCACCCTCAGTGCTCCCCCTCTCTTTCTCTCTCTTTCAAATAAGAGTCTTTAAAAAAAGGACTAGGTAAAGATTATGATATAATAGTTTAGGCCTGTGGATAGAACAAATAGAGGATTTTAAGAAGAGTGTTTAGAAGAGTCTAGGAGGGAAAATAATAATTTGAAATTTTTCATTGAAAAGTTAATAATATCATGTTCAATGAAATGTGATATTCAGAAAGTTCCTGAAAGGAATAATAAAGTTATGTGTAACTTTTCTCTTCCTGTGCAAGAATTTCCTGGAAAATGCAACAAAAACACTCAAAGCCATAACCACTTTATGTCCACTTGGTTGTGTTGGTGAAGAGGGTGGAAAACTAAAGTCGTATTAATACAGATGGTAAGCTGTGTGAGTTGTACTGTAAATGGTTTCAATTCTCACATATCTTATGGAGAAAAACAGGGAGGGAATGATGGCAGTGGGAAATGTGTGCTGTAATTTTAAACAGCGTACTCATGGAAGGCCTGACTGAAAATACAAGTTAAACATTAAGGATGGAAACTGATTGTTTCTCTATGGTGAATTATTTTCACAGAACTCTAAGGCAATCTATTGATTGCTGTGGTGCTGTCAGATAACTATAATACCACACAGATGCTTCAATTAGAGCAGTATAAATTCTCTCTCTGCCACACAGTCTCTGCATTGTAAAACAGAAATTCAAAACCTGGTATTTTAAATGTCAGGCAGTAAACAGCTGTCCCTAAAATCTGATAAGTGCCTCTATTTACTTAGTTTGGCTGTTTTTTCAGCATTATGTTCTATTTTCTTTAAAATTTAATAATTTGTAGAAAACCCATTTCTTTTAAAGTATAAATATATTGTGGTGTTATTAAGCCCACCTTTTGTCATTCCAATATCTTTACTCTCTAACAAGTCTGGAGTAATTTTTCACCCCCCCTCTTTTTTCTTGGACCAGTATAAGAACTAGTTAGTCTAGTAGAGGAACAACATTTCTTACTTTGATGTAGGAAATGCTAAATATTTGCTTTCTGTTTCCTAATTCAGTGAGAAGGAAATATGACAGACCTTCTCTGTGGTATCACATAGAAATTTTAGGAATGACAACTTATAGAACACATTTTTAAACGCATTTTACTATAGTAAAATTTCTCTTGTTTTTCAGAGCTTATCTGCAGATAATGCAGAAATATGACCCCATACTTCTGTTGTTTGGGACTCAGACTTGTGGGCCTGACAGTAATAAATGGAGATTAAGAAATTCAATGTTTTTTATATTCTGATCTGACTAGGGACTGATAATTCATGCTAAAGATGTACACTAGATGAAAATATACAGACTGGCAGGTTAATTTAGAATATGAAATGGAATGCCAATAAGGTTAATATTGGAATGAGTCTGATCCACATGTTTCTTATTAAATATTATGGATGTCTATAACAATAACCCAATTCCTATCTTAAGTTTTCAAGCCTCCTAACAACTTTTCATATTTGTCTTTCTGAAATGAAAGCCTAAATGTAAAATAATATAAAATTTTTGAATGTGTTTTGTACAAAAACTGTCCTTGCAATGTGCCAGAAAGGCCTTGGAAGATCACAAAGATTTATTCTTATACTTTATAAAAAGAAAGGTTATAGAAATAGTTAAGTTGATTTGATATATTACTATTGATGAATTACATGATGTGTCAAATCAAAAGAGAAAGTTATCATTTCACTATGTTAAATTTATGTGAGTAAAGTGCTATTAATATAAGTATTTCAGAATTTGTATGTTATCTGGGAAGTTCCTAAAGATTTGTCAATGCCTGACTTCTGGGGAAGATGGCAGAATGGGGGATCCTAAGCTTACCTTGCTGCACAGACACAATTATATAATACCCATATCAGTATAAATAACCCAGAAAATGACCTAAAGACTGGCAGAATAGACTCTCTACAGCTAGTTGTAGAGAAGAGACCACACTGAAGAGGGTAGGAGAGGTGCAGATACAGTTATGAGCCAACGCCATCCCGTACTAACTTGTGTCCCAGGGAGAGGGGGAAGATAACCATATACACCAGCCCAACTTAGGCTCCATCAAAGTTCTGGGAGAAGACATGAGTCTGACTGCAAGCCCCATCCATCAACAAAAGTTTCCCAGGGGATAACACAGGAAGATGCCCTTCAGTTCAGTGCTCCTTCATCTCTGGAAAATGCCTATTTTGACTCAACTGAATCCCAAGGCAGCCCAATAATGGCCCATTAACAGCAAAGAACCAAATTCTGCCTGCAACAGGCAAAGAGAACCACTGTAGATGACTGTAATGAAGGCAAATGTATCTCAGGCACAGCTGTAGAGCATATGCAGCACACATAGGAAATGTCTCTGAAGCAACAGGTTCTGGTGAATAGATTCTGCACTGAAGAACACTACAGCACCTCTTGTTCATAAGGCCATTAGTTTAAAGAGCAGGAGACATAGCTGATATTCCCAACACAGAGAAATAGACACAGAGTTAGACAAAATGAGGAGATGGAGGAATATGTCCCACAGGAAAGAACAGGACAAAAATCACAGCAAGAGAGCTAAGTGAAACCAATAAATAATGTGTCTGATAGAGAATTTAAACTAGTGGTCATAAAGATTCTCACTGGACTTAAGGAAAGAGAGGAGGAGTTCAGTGAGCTCTTCAATAAAGAATAGAAAAACATTTTTAAAAAAGGATGAATCCAAGATGAAGAACTCATTAACTGAAATTTAAAATGCACTAGCAGAATAAATTGTAGACTAGAGGAAGCAGAAGAGCAGATCAATAACCTACAGGACAGAGTAATGGAAAACAATCAAGCTGAACAGCAAAGAGAAAAAAATAAATTTAAAATGAAAATAGATTAAGTGAACTCAGCAACAACATGAAGCATAGTAACATTTGTGTTATAGGGATCCCTAGAAGGAGAAGAGAAGAAAAAAATTAAAAAATTAAGCAAATTTTATTTGAAGAACTCATAGGTTTAACCTTCTGAATCTGGGAAAGGAAACAAACAAACAAAAAATCCATATCCGGGAAGTAGAGAGTCCCCAGCAAAGTCAATCCAAGGAGGTCTACATTGAGACACACAGTAATCAAAATGGCAAAAAAATAGTGACAAAAGGGGAACTTTAAAAGCAGCAAGAGGAAAGAATACAGTTATATACCAGGGAAACCTCATAAGGTTATCAGCTGAATTTTCAGTAGACTAGAAGGCAAATGTATCTCAGCCACAGCTGTAGAGCATATGCAGCACACATAGAAAATGTCTCTGAGACATTGGTGACCAGAAGAGAGTGATGTGATATATTCAAAATGCTAAAGGAAAAAAATTGCAGCCAAGGATATTCTATCTAGCAGGGCTATCATTCAGACTAGAACAAGAGATAAAGTGTTTCCCAGAAAATAAAAGCTAAAGGAATTCAAGACCATTAAGGCAGCCCTATGAGAAACCAAGAAATATTAAAGGGAAGTCTTTGAGTAGAAAAGAAAGACTATAAGTAGGAGTAAGAAAAATAGAAAACACAAAAGCAGTCAAAATAAGTATGTCTATAAAAATTAGTCAAGGGTTTCACAAAATAAAAGGATGAAAATGGAGGAGAGGAGTAAAGAATGCATTCAAACTTAAGTAAGCATCAACTTAATATAGACTGCTATATCCATGAGATATTATATATAAACATAATGGTTACCACAAATCAAAAATCAGTAGTGGATATGCAAAAAATAAGAGAAAAGAATGCAGTCATATCACTAAAGAGAACCAGAAAACTGAGAAAAGAGAGCAGGAGAAGAAGGGTACAAAGAACTACAAACAAGCATAAAGCAAGTAACAAATGGCGATAAGTGCATACCTATCACTAATTACTGTGTGAATGTAAAAGGACTAACTACTCCAATAGAAAGATATTAGGTGACAGAAGGGTTAGAGAAACAAAGCTCATCTATATGCTATTTACAAGAGATCCATTGCAGATGTAAAGATACATGCAGATTAAAAGTGAAGGGATGGAAACAAATGGAAATGAAAAGAAAGCCAGGATAGCAATACTTACATCACACAAAGTATAAAACATAGAGTGCAATAAGAGAGTAAGAAGGACACTATATAATCATAAAGGGAACAACCCAACTAGAAGATATAACAATTAGAAATACTTATGCAACCAACACAGGAACACCCAAATACATAAAGCAGCTAATAACAAACATAAGGAAGTAATCAATAGTAATACAATACCACACTATTTGGGACTTTAATACCACACTATGTGGACAGATCATCCAAAAAGAAAGTCAACAAGTAATCAGTGACTTTGATTGACCCATGGACCAGATGGATCTTAGAGATATATTCAGAACATTTCATCCTAAAATAGCAGAATACACATTTTTTTTTCCAAGTGCACATGGAATATTCTCCAGAATAGATGGCATATTAGGTCACAAAATTAGTCTCAACAAATTAAAAAAGATTGAAGTTATACTACACATTTTTTTTCTGGCCACAACATTATGAAACCAGAAACCAATCACAAGAAAAAATCTGGAAAGGCCACAAATACATGGAAGTTAAATAACATGCTACTAAACAATGAATGGGTCAAGTAAAAAGTCAAAGAGGAAATAAAAAAAAAATGCATAGAGACAAATGAACATGAAAACTCAATGGCCCAAAATCTTTGGAATGTAGCAAAAACGATCCTAACAGGAAAGTTTATAGCAATACAGGCCTACCTCAAGCAGCAAGAAAAATCTCAAATAACCTAATCTTACACCTAGAGGAAGTAGAAAAAGAACAAAAAAAAAACCAAACCAGTAGCAGGAAGGAAAGAATAAAGATTAGAGCACAAATAAGTGAGCTAGAAACTAAATAACAACAAAGTCAAACAATAAAAAAGATTAGTGAAACTAGGAGCTGGTTCTTTGAAAAGATGAACAAGATTGATAAACCTTCAGCCAGACTCATCAAAAGAGGGAGAGAGAGAGAGGGGGCTCAAACAAAATCAGAAGAGAGGTGAAGCAACAGAAATACAAATGATTATAAGAGCATATTATGGAAAACTGTATGCCAACAAACTGAACAACCCAGAATAAATGGATAAATTTGTAGAAACATATAAGCTCCCAAAATTGAATCAGCAAGAAATACAAAATTTGAACAAACTAATTACCAGCAGTGAAATTGAATCAGTAATCAAAAAACTCCCAACAAAGCAAAGCCTAAGACTGGATGGCTTCACAGGTGAATTCTACCAATCATTTAAGGAAGAGTTAACATTTACTCTTCTCAAACTATTTCAAAGAGCAGAAAGGACAGCTTCCAGAGTCATTCTATTCCATCAGCACTACCCTGATGCCGAAACTGGACAAAAGTACTACAAAAACCAAAACAAAAAAACCGTTGGCCAATAGATCTGATGAACATAGAAAATCCTCAGTGAACTACAAGCAAGCAAATCCAACAATACATTAAAAAAAAATTATTCATCATGGTCAAATAGGATTTATTCCTGGGATGCAGTATTGATTCAAATTTCACAAAACAATCAGCATGATATGTCCCATCAATAAGGGAAAGGATAAAAACCATATGTCATTTCAATAGATGCAGAACAAGCATTTGACAAAGCACAATATCCATTCATGAGAAAAACCCCTAGCAAAGTTAAGTTAGAGGGAACATCAATGTAATAAAGCCATATATGAAACACTCACAGCAAACATCATCCTCAGTGGTGAAAAACTGAAAGCTTCCCAAGATTAGGAACAAGACAAGGGTGTCCATTCTCACCACTTTTATTCAACTTAGTACTGGAAATTCTATCAATAGCCAACATAAGAAAAATAAATAAAAGGCATCCAAATTGCTAAGAAAGGAATAAAGTTTCACTATTTGCAGATGACATGATAATAGATATGTGAAACACTCTAAGGACTCCACCAAAAAACTATTAGAACCATTAAATAAATTCAGTAAAGTCACAAGATACAAAAGCAATGTACAGAAATCCATTGCATTTACATATGCTAATACTTTAGTAGCAGAAAGAGAAACTAGGATAACAATCCCATTTATAATTGCACCAAAAATGATAAAATATCTAGAAATAAACTTAACCAAAGAGGTGAAAGACCTGTATTTTGAAAACTATAAAACATTGATGAAAGAAACTGAAAACAACAGAAACTAATAGAAAGATATTCCATGCTTAAGGATTGAACCTACCAATATATATATTGATTTAACAACAACCAATATTATTAAAATATCCATACTACCCAAAGCAATCTACGGATTTAATAAAATCCATATCAAAATAGCAATGGCATTTTACACAAAACTAGAAAAAAATAATCCTAAAATTTATATGGAACCACAAAAGATCCCAAATAGCCAATGAACAAAGCTGGAAGTATCATAATCCCAGATATCAAGATATACCACAAAGCTGTAGTAATCAAAATAGTATGGTACTGGCACATAAACACTTAGATTAATAGAACAAAATAGAGAGACCATAATGAACCTGTGATTATATGGTCAATTAATCTTTAATGAAGAATATGCAATGGGAAAAGACAGTCTTTTCAACAAATGATGTTGAGAAAACTGGACAACTATATGCAAAAAGATGAGACTGAAGTGCTTTCTTAGACCATACACAAAAATCAACTCAAAATTGATTAAAGATCTAAGCATGAGACCTGAAACCATGAAAATACTAGAAGAGAGCACAGGCACTAATTTCTCTGACATCACTGTAGATATGTTTCCTAAGGCAAGGGAAATAAAAGCAAAAATTAACTATTGGGACTACATGAAAATAAAAAGCTTCTTCACAGCAAATCAACAAAACAAAAAGACAATCTACTGAATGAGAGAAGATATTTGTAAATGGTATATTTGATAAAAGGTTAGTATCCAAAATATGTAAAGAGTTTATACAACTCAACACCCCAAAACCAAATCCAATTAAAAAATGGACAGAAGACATGAACAGACATTTCTCCAAAGAAGACAAACAGATGGC
This sequence comes from Spilogale gracilis, assembly GCA_004023965.1. Lineage (NCBI taxonomy): Eukaryota > Metazoa > Chordata > Mammalia > Carnivora > Mephitidae > Spilogale > Spilogale gracilis. The sequence continues at coordinate 2,294 of PITA01013516.1, read as the reverse complement.
CAACAGACACATGAAAAGGTGCTCATTATCACTTATCATCAGAGAACTGCAAATCAAAACCTCAATGAAGTATCACCTCACACCTGTCAGAATGGCTATAATCAAAAACACAGGAAAAAAATGTTGGCAAGGACGTGGAGAAAAAGGAACTCTGTGGACTGTTGGTAGGAATGCAAACTAATGTAACCAATGTGGAAAACAGTATGGAGATTCCTCAAAAAAATAAAAATTGAATTACTATATAATCCAGTAAGTCCACTACTGGGTACTTTATCCAAGGAATACAAAAACACTAATTCAAAAAGATACGTGCACTCCTATGTTTAAAGCAGCATTATTTACAATAGCCAAACTATGGAAGTAGCCCAAGTATCCATCGATAGATGAATGGATAAAGAAAAAGTGGTACACATGGGTGCCTGGGTGGCTCAGTGGGTTAAAGCCTCTGCTTTTGGCTCAAGTCATGATCTCAGGGTCCTGGGATCGAGGCTCGCGTTGGGCTCTCTGCTCAGCAGGGAGCCTGCTTTCTCCTCTCTCTCTGCCTGCCTCTCTGCTTACTTGTGATCTCTCTCTGTCAAATAAATTAAAAAAAAAAAAAAGAAAGAAAAAGTGGTACCCATATAATGGAATATTAGCCATAAAAGACAATGAAATTTTACCATTTGCAACAGCATGGGTGGATCTAGAGGTTATGATCCAAACAAAAGAAGTCAGTGAGAGAAAGACAAATACCATATGATTTTAAAACAAACCACATGAACAAAGAAAGAAAGAATCCAAGAAACAGACTCTTAACTATAGAGAACAAACTGATGGTTATCAGAGGGGTGATGGGCTAGGGGGTGAATTAGGGGGACGGGTGAAATTGGTGAAGGGGATTAAGAGTGCACTTACCATGCTGAACACTGGGCAATATATAGAATTGTTGAGTCCCTATATAGTATACCTGAAACTAATATAACACTGTATGTTAAGTCCCCTGGGGAAAAAAAAAAGTTCGTCAATGTCCAGCTATCCATGGTAAGTTTCTGTCAGACTTCTGGTATCTGCATTGCCTCATATCGGACATCAACAGTGTAATATGTATGTGTGTATGTATGTATGTGTGTATGTGTGTATGTATGTATATATTTATCAGAGAGAGAGAGCGAGCGAGAGAGAGAGCGCAGAAGCAAGGGGACCAACAGGCAAAGGGAGAGGCAGGCTCTCTGCGGAGTAAGGAGCCCAATTCGGGACTTGATCCAATAACACTGGATCATGACCTGAGCCCAAGGCAGATGCTTAACTGACCGAGCCACCCAGGGGTCCAACAACAGTATAGTATTATCAGCTGTAATTTCAGCTAATTTTTTAAAATGTCAACTTGATTGCTACTTTATTTCTTTAATGTAAATTTTGCATTTTCTAGGCCAGTGGTTCACAGTTGGTGATTCATGTTGGTTATGTATTGAAGTTTATTAATATACATATGTTTGTGTCCTACTCCAGATCTACTGAATTTTGTTTACAGTTATTCTTCATGTATACTTGGTATATTCTAACCATATTCCTGTTCTATTCATGTTATATTATGTCTCAGGATTAGTATATATTATGGCTAATGATTTTTTCTATGTAATGATTGTGTTCGTCCATTGCCAGATGCCTGCTCCGGCTGAACCAGGGATTCCTGAAGGAAGGACGGTGTCCACGAACGAGAGAGCCCCGAAGTCCTTTCGATCACCTGCCAGGCATCTCCACCTTGCCGGCTTTCAGTATCTTTATTTATAAGCAACAAGTGACATGTGCTCAGAAGGCAGAATATTTTTATAGCAGATGACTTTTAGTGGTAAGGTACTCTGATCAACAAGATAATTAAAAAGGCTTGGGTTAGTAAGTTACATATAGAGTTAAACTTTAAGATATAAGCTAGATTATTAGTAAGCCAGCTAGGAGTCATCCCGTCTAGCACTTTAACCATAATAGCGGGAAGTGTTATTTATTTTGTAGAGGTAGGGTTTAAGTTGTTTGCATAGGCCTGTGTTTGTAAGCACCATGGGGGCCCTGTTCTAGGGAGGACTTATACAAATGGTCGTGTTTATTAACTACCTTGTTATTCTTTGACTATTGATTCTCCATTCTCATTCCTGACACCAATATAAGAGAATGTGGGTGTTTGTATAGCAAGGATACTCATGCAATGTAGGCCTCAGGGATGGAACCACCATTTGTCATTAGTTAATACGTCTTATGTTCTGTCCTTGTTTATACCTCATCTTTAGATAAAGCTCTTTTTCTTTGCTAAACTGATTCCT
>PITA01013515.1:45887-57202 GCA_004023965.1 Spilogale gracilis | reverse complement strand
AAAAAAAAAAAAAAAAAAAAAAAAAAAAGAAAGGCTTCACCAAAAATCACCGGAAAATCCAAATGGCAGGAAAGAAAGGGAGCATGAGGCCATGGTGGGCCACAGCGTGTAGTAATATGCCTGCAGCATCTTATTGAGTTTTCGTGATTTTAAACAATGTGCCAGCGAACCCTCCTAGCTACAATGTTGCATATTCCAGTGCACGTTTTCAGTAAGTACTAAGTGTCCTCTGTGTCTGTCATGCACTGGGGTAACTGTGGGAAGCTTAGTGGGTCATTGGCTCACGGGGGGGGGGGGGGGAGGTAGGCAGTCTGGTGGGTATGGTAACGGTCTTGTAAGATAAATTCCTGGAAGTTGGAAATTTAGGGTCCATGACTGGGTTCACTGAAGATGTCCTTGAAGATTTGTACCAAGTCCTGGTCTTCCCAACACCCGCACCAACTTTTAAGCCTGTGCCAATCTGGTAAATGAAATGAGATAACACAATTGCTTGAATTTGCATTTCTTTGTCTTTCATTGAGGTGGAGCCTCTCATCATGGGTATAGTCATGACTTTTCTTTCTCTTTTGGTGAATTTGCCCCTTTTCTCATTAGGATGATACTTTTTTCTTCTTTTTTTTTTTTCTCATTGTGTTGTGAGTATTCTAAATTTAAAATATTAACTCCTTTTCCTACATATGGCAAAATTTCCTCATTTTTTTAATCTACCTTTTCACTTGACTCATAGGACCCTAGCCCTACACGCAAATTTTTAATTGGTATGCAGTCAACTATGTCCATATTTTCCTTATGATATTTACTTAACAAAAGTGGTGCTGAGCACCAGGGCACCATTATATGTGTTTTGCAAATACCAATTCATTTGATCTTCATCAGAACCCTTTGAAGTGGGCTTTGCTATCATTCGCCCCCCCTACCCACTTTTTCTTAAGATGAGGAAACCAGGTGGAGAGAAAGAACATTGACTAAGGTTACCCAGCTGGTAAGTGGTTAAGTGAGACCATGAACCTGGTCCAGACTGTTAGGCTAGCCATCAGGCTACACCACCTCCAGCCATGGTATTTTGCTCTGTGTGTGTGTTATCTGTAGTCACTCCATAAATGCTCCCCGAATCTCCTGGATCCTTGAGGGCAAGTGCTGCCCCTTCTGGTCCCCTCCATGTAGTCCTGGGCATGGAGCAGCTTGAGGCTTCGTAAATACTTGTTGACTGAAGGCATTGACCAAATCTGGATTCTGGATGATTCGCTCATACTTGTGTTTCTGCTCAAAGAGGAGCTGATGGCTTCTGGGTTTCCATGTTGCCCCTCAGCAGGAGCCTTGAGAAGCTGGGATTTGGCGGGGGCACCTGAGCGAATGAACTTGACTCCACCCATTTGACTGTCCTTTCCCTTAACCACGCATCCCTCCTCCCCTCCTCAAAGAAGCCTCCTGGCTGTGTTCCCTCCTGGAGAAATTTGAATAAGGCTTTTCCCAGGCTACACCCTTCAGAACCTGTCATGTAAATACCAAGAATGCACAAGAGGAAAACGCAAGAGAGGATGGCAGGCAAGGGCCAACATGCTGGAGCAAACCTTAAAACTCTCCAGGAGTGAAGATGTGATGCTAGTCTTTCTTAACTTCTGCGCCCAAGGGAAGGAAGAGAGCAACTTTTCTACCATCAGCAACAGCATTCTCATATATTATCTCAAAGAGACTTAGTCTAACCCATGATTCAGGGGTTTTCTTTGATCATAATCTTCCCTTCTTTTCTCATATTTGACAATCCCTGTTGGTTTTTCCCTTAAAGGCTTTCACACATTCATTTTTTCCAGTGTCTGTTCTGTGATTCAGTGGCTCTCAAAGTATGGTCCCTCAACCACCGGCAGCAATGTCCCTGGAAGTTTGTTAGGGATGTAAATTATCAGGCCACAGCCCCAGTCTATTGAATCACAAACTCTGGGGGTGGAGGCCAGCAATTTTCGTAAGCCTTACAGGTCATTTTGGTGCACAGTCAAGGCTAAGAACCACAGCTCTAATGCAACGTATTGGGTGCTCATGGTCGAAAATTTGGAATTTAATAGACACATATGAAAGAAACAGGCTAAAAAAATTACCCCATAACTTTGTTGCTCAGAGGGGAATCACTATTTTAATATTTTAGCATATTTTTTAATTTTTGAAAACGCATTTAAAAAAAAAACCCTTTATTCTCTTTTATATGGATCATGGCCTTGCTTTCTCAGTAGTTCTACCAGCTTTAGGCTTTTCATGTTTTCTCCCAAAACTCATCTTGAAACCATAATTCCATTTTATTTATCTATTTATTTATCTATTTATCTATTTATTTATTTATTTACTTTTAAAGATTTTATTTATTTATTTCACAGAGAGAAACACAGCTAGAGAGGGAACACAAGCAGAGGGACTGAGAGAGGGAGAAGCAGGATTCCCGCTGAGCAGGAAGCCCGATGTGGGGCTCGATCCCTGGTCTCCGGGATCATGATCTGAGCCGAAGGCAGTTGCCTAACCAACTGAGCCACCCAGGCGCCCCTATTTATTTAATTTTAAGATTTTTTTTATTGATTTGACAGAGACAGAGATCACAAGTAGGCAGAGAGGCAGGCAGAGAGAGCAGAGGAAACAGGTTCCCTGCTGGGCAGAGAGCCCAACGTGGGCCTCAATCCCAAGATCCTGAGATCATGACCCAAGCTGGAGGCAGAGGCTTTAACCCAATGAGCCACCCCGGTGCCCCATAATTCCATTCTTTTATTTTTTTTTAATTTTTAATTATTTATTTATTAGAGAAAGCATGAGTCAAGTGGGGTGGGGGACAGAGAGGGGCAGAAGGAGGGAATCTGAAGCAGACTCCATACTCAGCAAAGAGCCCCATTCAGGGCTCGATCTCCTTACCCTATCCTGACCAGAGCTGAAACCGAGTCAGATGCTTAACCAATTGAGCCCCCCAGGCACCTCCACAATCCTTCTTGGTTTTTTTTAGAAAACTGAGATACATTTGACATACAATATTGTATGTGTGAGGTGTACAACATATATATGTGATATTATACCACACTGACTACTGTCACATTCGCTAACACCTCTGTGGTGTCACATTGTCATTTCTTCTGCTGTTGAGAACAGTTAAAATCATTTAAGTGTTTAATAATACAGTTTTCCCTTTTTTTTTTTTTTAAGATTTTATTTATTTGACAGAGAGAAACACAGCCAGAGAGGGAACACAAGCAGGGGGAGTGAGAGAGGGAGAAGCAGGCTTCCTGCCCAGCAGGGAGCCTGATGTGGGACTCGATCCCAGGTCTCCGGGATCATGACCTGAGCTGAAGGCAGTCGCTTAACCAACTGAGCCACCCAGGTGCCCCAATTTTCCCATCTTTTAAAGCATATTTCTGATAGTGTAACTTCCACACTCAGAAATACTCAACGAGTTCCTCTTGCCCTTTGTGTTAGTGCATATAAACTCACCTTAGCATTAAAAAGTTTGGTCATATGATGTTTCCAGTCTTATCCACTAACATGCATGCTCCATAAGGAACAAAACCGTTTCATCTCTGGCACCTAACACAATGCTATGTACTTGGTAGGTAGTCAGTATTTGTTCGAGGAACGAATACATCTTCTAATACCATCCAGCCATATTTGATAAACCTGCACATGTCATTCATTTCTCCTACCTGGAACATGGGCTCCTTCTCTACTGCCCTCTCAAAATATGCATGCCTGGGACCCATTCTAGAGGATTCTGATCCATTAGGTGTGGCTTCCTAATAGAAAAGCTCAGGTCTATAGCATGCCTTCCCCCATTTCCACAGGTCAGACACCACCAGTCTTCATTAGGTAGCCTCCTTCTTTTGTTTTTTGTTTTTTTAAAGATTTACTTATTTATTTGACAGAAACACAGCTGAGAAAGGGAACACAAGCAGGGGGAGTGAGAGAGGGAGAAGCAGGCTTCCCGCCGAGCAGGGAGCCCGATGTGGGGCTCGATCCCGGGTCTCCAGGATCGCTTAACCAACTGAGCCACCCAGGTGCCCCAGATAGCCTCCTTCTAAAGGACACCTAGTCCTGGTGTGCATGATGGTTCCACCATGCCCTTAGGCTCAGCGGACAGGAGGGAGTGGGCAGAAAGGAGAAGTCACCTAAGTCAGGCTAAGCCAATCAGGTTATTTCCCTAAGGATATAGACCATGGTGTGGAAGACAGAGGGGGTCGGAAGACGGTGGGTGCCCAACGTCAGAAGGTGTGGCCTTGGTGCTGGCAGCGCTGTGTGGTCCTCAGGGAGCAGAGAGAGCCAGCCTGTGGGGAGGAGATGCATAGAGGGACGGACGTGGGAAAGGCAGTGTGGTCTCAGTGGAAGGAGAGGGAGAACCTGCCACATGACCCCTCAGTTCAGAGAAGCCCAGCTGTGCTGCCTGTCCTGGGCTCACTTAGGTTCTTGCTCGTGAGTCCTCTTCCCTGGAGTCAGCTTGAAAGATCCAGGAGACCATCTTTGCAGGCCTGCCTCAGATTCCTCCTCATACATGAAGGTTCCACGCCCTCCCACCTGCATGGCCTCTCCCTGCCCATCTCTTCAGGCGTTGCTGTATTGGGGGGCGGTGCTGGGAGGCTCCATGCTGAACTATTCTGTAAGTAATTATGTTAGCCAAAGAGCCAGTGACAGGGGGAGATGCCTCCATGGTGCAGGGCAGAGAAGCATGTTGGAGAAGAAGAAAGAAATCATAAAGGTGTGAGGCACTGCTCTGTACACAGGAGGAACCCGAGGTTCCACACCGACTGGGGACCGGCTGGGCAGCAGTCCACGTCTTCCGGCCACAAACATGTATGTGCCTCTGGCCTGGGCCTGGAAGGGGCTATGGAACCGTGCCAGCAGCTTCCCATCCAGCAAGTAAGTGTTGCCCAAAGTGAGTTCCAGGGCACACATAAGATTCTGCTGTTGAAGTTGTTTGTAGAGCAATGGTTTAACAGTTCCACTTGGTTTTTGGAGACTTTTCAGGGACAAGGGAACTTTTGAAAGTTCAGGAAGGTATTGAACATGGAGTTGTTCCCCTGCCACCTTTGGTCAGGGAGCATCATTCACAGCTGGGTTCTATGGAATATAAGGTGGAAAGGGCTACGGGATCACTGGGCCAACACCTGGTGCAGCTATAGCTGTTCTGGACCCCTACAACCATCCTGTTTTCCATGTGCGGAACAGTAGTCAATAAGTTACAGGAGATGTTCGGTGATTGTGCCCGGTTGTAGGCTCATATAAGTATTCTGGGCACATTCAAGGTTAGCTAGGCTGAGCTGTGATGTGTTAGGTGTATTAAGTGCGTTTTTGACTCCCAGATATTTTCAGTTTAGGATGATGGACTTACTGGGATATAACCCTGTCGTAATTAGACGAAGGTCTGTATGTTTGAGAAGGGAAGAAACTGAAAACACACAGAAGGAAAGAGAGGTAGGCTAATAAAAGACAGCTTACCTCACCGCACTCCACCCCCTACTTAGGGCTTCTCTTGGCCCAAGGCTTGCCTGTTTTAAAGATGTTGTTCACCTACATTGCTGATTCGGACACTGGCAGCTAAACAGCTTGCACGGAGAATTTTAAGAATGACCTGTTCGGTGTGCTTGAACTCTGAGGACAAAGAAAGGACTGGAGCGAAAATTAACACGCCGCTTCTCTTAGTGTAAAGAAATTTCTAGCTATGGTGTGAGTGTGGTTGGCCATGAGGAGGGTTGGGAGCTGGTGATGGATGGGGAGGATGGCAGGGGAGTATTTCTTCCTCTCTGGGTGGGCAAGGGGGCATGGACAAAGGTCTCTGGCCTTAGTTCTTTTGATGGGAGATTCAGACCCTCAAGGGATATGCAGAAGGAGGGTGCCACCTACGCATAACTGATGTCCAATCGCCAATGTCACCAGAATCTCTGGCATGAGGCTTCAGAGCTATCTGTCTCTCTCACCTTACACCTTTTGCTTAGTGAGTTTGGGTAGGTCACATCAAACACTCAGTAGTTGAAAGGGGAGGGGCTGGATGACCTCCAACCGCCCCTGGGTCTCCTCCTTGGAGGGATCTGCCAGACCGCTGGTAAGTAATAAGGCCTGTGGTGAGTGTGCTTGCTGAAGACTGGCACCCACCACTTGGAAGGTTTGTTGAATGACTCTCAGATCGATTGGGGCTTATTTGGGGGGTGGGGAGGGGATTCAGAAGCCCTGTGGGATTTTTTCTTCCTTTTTGGCTTGGTTAAAACGTACTGCAAGCTAGAGGGCTTTCTGAGGGAGGTCACGCTGGGTCTTCTCACTGGTGTTTCTGCGGTTTTCAGACAGCTCAAAATGGCCGGTCCACGGGCTCAGGTGCCTTCAGGTGGCGGTGGTGGGAGTTGTCACCTGGGCTTCTCTTCTGTGGAGGAACCTACAGATTTGGATGCGTGCAAGTGGTGTGCAAGCGTATTTTTATTTGTGTCACCACCAGAGTGTCCTATTGGACTCTCCTTTCATCCCCTCCAAAGGCGGCTTTAGCAGTGGGTGGCCCGGAGGAGCCAAAAGACTTGGAGTGGTGGCCCTGCGATTTGTCTGTCGGTTCTTAAGAACTCAAAATGTGAAGGCGATAATGCCGGTTTCGCTCGAGGTTTATAATTCGGTCGCGGCGCTGAGCCTTCCCCGGCGGAGAGGCCCTACCTACCGGCGTGGCCTCTAGGACGGGCCTCTTGCACGGTTGTCTGTAATGGCCACCCTCCCTCCCTCCGCAGACACGCGCCGGCAGACGACCGGAGGAGGAGCCGGGCGGGAGGCTGCGGGGGCTTTGAGCCTTTGCTCCCGAGGTGGGCGCTGGAGGAGGGCTGGGGACTGCCCTGGGAGCCCCGCCAGGACGCCGTAGTTGGGGAGAAGTGGAATCTCTCTCTTCTCCGCCTCGCAAGCCTCGCCCGCATCGTAATTCTTTTTATTTTTACTTTCGAGCCTTGTAAGGCATGCAGTTGGGGTAGGAGCGTTCCGGCGACACGTTGCCAGCGGCACAGCACCGGCCCGCCCGCGCGGCCGGAGCCTGGGGAAGGGGCAGGCCGCGCGCCGCCGCCCGCCAGCGCCGCCGCCCACGGTCGCGGCCGCCCCGGGTCGCGGGGGCCTGCGCGGGTCACCCCCGCCCCGCGACGCGGCGGGAGGCGAATCCGCGCGGCCCAGGCCGGCCGGGGCCCGGGCTGCGTGTCCCGGGAAGCGCCCCGGCTCGGCGCGCGGGGTCGAACGCGGCAAGGGGGCTGCACGCGGTAAGGGGACCGCGGACAGGGGCCGCCCCAGCAGGTCCGCACCCGGGGCCGCCAGCGGCCCGGCCCACGTTTTCCCTCTCTCCGGCTCCCTCCGCCCCCTCCGCTCCGTCCCTCCCCTCCGCGCCCCTCCCTCCCCGCGCTTCCCCTCCTCCTGCCTGGTCATGTGTCGCCTTTTTTTGTTTGCAGTGGAAACAATTTCTCGCCGCTCGGCGCGCCCCGGCCCGACGCGCCGCGGCGGAGGCGAGCGGGAGGCGGGACGGGGCGGGGAGAGCGGCGGGGCCGGCGGGAGGACGCGCGGCGCGCCCGGCGGACGCCGCAGGTCCCATGCCGCGCCGCGACCCCCGCGCCCCTGCCGCCCGCGCCCGCGGCCGCCCCCCGCCGCCCGCCGCCCCGGGCTCGCCGCGCCGCGCCCGCGCGTCCTTAGCCGGGCCACCAAGCGATGCCCGCTGGGCGCCTGCGAAACTTTGTCGGCTCCCGCTGAAGGGCTGCGGCGCCCCTGCGCCCCCGCGCCCCGCTCCGGCCAGGTGAGTTTGCTTCCCGCTCCAGCTGGCGCCCGGGTGGGACTGGGGTGACTCGGGGCGGGGGCGCTCGTCCGAGGCCGTCCGGAGGCGACCTCGCCGCTCTCGGCAGAAGAGGGACTCCGCGGTTCCTGGGGGGAGGACTCAGGGTGGGGGGCCCGGCCAGGCGGGGAGACGGCAGCCCCCGAAGTTGCCCGGTCCGAAGAGTTTCCTGCCCCGACGTGCAGGCTGCTGCCTGGTACCTCGATTTCCAAAAGACGCCCGAAGGGAGCAGAGTTGGTATTGTCCGCGGAGGATGGGATCCCCGCCGTTCCGGGCCGGGGGAGGGGGTGCCGATCTAGGGGAGACCCCAAGATGAGAAACAGGCTCCTAACAAAGATGCCCCCTCCCCCCAGACTATGCGGGCTCGGCACCGGCAATGAGCGTCTCCCGAGACCCCCGAGGCCCGACCCCTCCTCACCCGGGCTTTCTAGGAAACCCTTCTTGGGCCCTGGAGAAGTTGGGGGACGGCGGGCTTTTATTGATGTGTTTTTAAGGCTCGCCGCGGTGCGGCCAATAAAAGGTTTATGACATCTGACCGGCAGTGAAGGTATGCGAGCTCCCCATTGCCCAGTATACGGGGAGCAGAGCAGTTTCCTCGTTGCCTGGCAACGCCACTGACTGACGCGGGACTCAGCCAATCGCCGCTCCCGCAGGTCCCCTTGAAATGTTTTTGACAAGTACAGTAGACCGGAGTGGAATGCGTGTGCGCGCGCGCGAGCGCGCGCGAAGGGGGGTTACCCGGCCCCTTCAAACTCGCGACTGCCCTGCTCGGCTTGGAGAGGACTTCGTAACTTTTTAAAGTTCACTTCGAACATCTGTTCAAAGCTGGGCCAGTAATGTGTTTGTCAGTTATTTGGAAACCTTCTGATAGTGGGCAAGAAATGCAGCTTTCCTGCTGCATTTTCTCCGTTGGAAAGCAAGTAATATGACAAAACACAGCAAGTCGTTTAAAAACAAAAAGAGGGCGTGTGGTTGTGTGTGTGTGGAATGTAACCAATAGCAAACCGAAAAGTTGTAAGGAGGTCACTAGTGAATAACTATTTGCGGATCTGGTGGAACAACGTTATTGGCAGTAGATTAAAAATGTTTGCTTAACTGCAGACTCACATGATCCGGATTCTCGCTGGTTCGCTCTCTTTTTTTTACCCTCTAAAATAGGAAAAAAAGATTTGGCAAATTATGTAGTTAGAGTATAATAATGGAAAACTCCTCAGCTGTGGTTTCTGGGAACTGTTTTTTTTTTTTTTTAAATGGAACTGTAGTGATCAGCAGCTTTTGATACCGTTGCTATGAAAGTGCTGGATTCTTAGGGTTGCAGTTAACAGTTGGAGAACATGGGGGGACAGAAACAAAGCAGACATGGTAGTGGACCTGGTTACCCTCTTTTCTTCACAGTGCCATCTATCTATCTTTCTTTCTCTTTTTCTTTCTTTCTTTCTTTCTTTTTTTAAAGATTTTATTTATTTTTTTGACAGAGAGAAAGGTCACAAGTAGGCAGAAAGGCAGGCAGAGAGAGAGGAGGACGCGCGGGCCTTGATCCCAGCACCGGGAGATCATGACCTGAGTTGAAGGCAGAGGCTTTAACCCACTGAGCCACCCAGGCGCCCATCCACAGTGCCCTATTTCTAAGAAGACCATACTGCTGGCAATGTTTGTTTAAAACAAAAGAAAACATGGAGTATAGTGTGTTAGTTCCTTTGGGAAGCTACGGACAAATAAGCAAATTGGAAAGAAAGAGCAGCATGTTGTCATAGCAACAGTGCAATTAAATTACTTTACTGTCAGCCATGATATAATTTTCCTGTTTGGAAGCTCAGGAGACATAAAACTTTCATCTGGAGCTGAAGTTGACTTCGGTGGCTGGAGTATTTCGTTCTGCTTTATACTCTACTGTGCGCATATTTCTGGTTGTCAGAAACTTAGGGTTTTGTGATGGGAAACTGGGAGAGAGAACAAGCTTAGTTTTGATTTGTTCGTAAATAAGGTAAAAATGTTAGCAGATTGGGTCTCTATCATACCCCCAAACCTAAAGATACTGGCTTATTCTTTAAATTGTGTCCTGTACTGCTCACATCAGGTTCCTTATTTGACAGAAAGTAGTCATCCCCAGGACTGAAACTGGAAGTTTTCTCTCCGTGGAGCTGGGCATCTCAGAAGCTCTAAGGAGTTTCCACCCACCTTCTGCCCGTAGATTCTGTCTGTTGACCCTGCGATGGAGGGAGAGTGCCACAGTTTTCAGGCACCCTCGATTGGATGCCTCACATTATGCTTTCTAGAATCCTATTCCAGAGCTTCCCTAGCTGAAGTGGCAGTTACTCTGAACACACTCTCAGTGAGCATTTGGAGCCTTAGAATGTTCATATCTGCTTTGTGTTCGTTCTTTTTTTTCTAGATAGATGCCTTGATCTTACTCAGGGGGAAAAAATAAAGCAGACATGCTTCTTAAACCAAACACATTGTATGAGCGCTCCAAGCAATGGGAGACCTTTCATTATCTTTACTGTTCTTTCTATCTTATATTGAGTACTCGAGGGTTGAATATGCTTTGTATCTATTGGGGTCATTCTGTTTGTGGACTTGCCATGTCCTCATTTCCTTTTCTCATCAGAAGTTGTACTCCCTGTTCTAGGTCATTGATAAAAATGGGGGTGGCATGAGCGGGGTGCAGAAGAGAATTCTACAGCGCTTTTGTTGCATTTCCCTTCCACTTTAGGCAGCCAGTTGCTCCTCTGACTATTTTCACCAATTCTAATTTCAGTTAATGGCTTGTCTTCACATTCCCATTGATTGGTGTGGTGCCCGAACTTACTCAGTGTTTCATTTGGGGTGTAGTGTCCCAATAATTGAATGTACTTTTTCCCCCAGTTCCAACCCACAGACTTCCTTGTTTACCACTCTTTAGACTTGCCGACTGGGATTAAAGTTGCAGAGTTTGGGGCCCTTGCTTGTGGAGGAAAGACACAGTCAAATAGAAGACACTACCACAGTGCAAGCTGTGGGTCAGAATGTTAATTTTGGGGCAGTTGTCATGGTTTTCCTGTGGAGACAGCTGAACTTAATCTGAAACACCTGGCCTTAAATTTACAGGTATTTTTGAGGGGGGAGGGGAGGAAAGGATAAACCCAGGAGTGGTGCATTGTGTTTACTTAGTCGTGTTTATCTTGAGGCTTGAAAGAATTTTACCTGTGTATACATTCATATTCTGAGGAGAAACTTAGGCACCAAGAAATAACTGATTATTACCAGTGGGGCATAGTGATAATATAATGGTAATGTGAATCTAGGAGGAAAGCTTTGTAGATTTCCCCATTCTTTTCATGATACATTTGCGTATTAAAGGTACTGTAAATAGTTCCAGTCTCATTGTATTTAAGAGGTGATAGAGTCACTGGGCTCCATGCAGGTTGGATTGCTTTTGCTTTATTCGCACCTCTCTCTGTGGGGGAGTGGGGGAGTGGTGAAGTGTCGGGTCTGTGGTCCCCCCGCATGGGAGCCAGGAGATGGTGTCCCCCCCCCCCCCCCCCCC
>PITA01013515.1:21251-45787 GCA_004023965.1 Spilogale gracilis | reverse complement strand
GCTGAGTCAGTGTTACCGGGACAGTGGTTTCTCCAAGGCCCTGCAGGAGGACGATGACCTCGACTTTTCTCTGCCTGACATCCGATTAGAAGAGGGGGCCATGGAAGATGAAGAGCTGACCAATCTGAACTGGCTTCACGAGAGCAAGAACTTGCTGAAGAGCTTCGGGGAGTCGGTCCTCAGGAGTGTCAGCCCGGTCCAGGACTTGGACGATGACACGCCTCCATCCCCTGCCCACTCTGACATGCCCTACGATGCCAGGCAGAACCCCAACTGCAAACCCCCCTACTCCTTTAGCTGCCTCATATTTATGGCCATCGAGGACTCTCCAACCAAGCGCCTGCCAGTAAAGGAAATCTACAACTGGATCTTGGAACATTTTCCGTATTTTGCAAACGCACCTACCGGGTGGAAAAACTCAGTGAGACATAATTTGTCTTTGAATAAGTGTTTTAAGAAAGTGGACAAGGAGAGGAGTCAGGTAAGCCCTTGGGGTCTGGAACTCACATTTTTCTTTTTTAAAATGTGTCATTCCTCCCGTGGAAAAAAATGTTGAGGGATGTAAATTCACCACACTGAAGGGAGCAGTTATAATTGAGTAATTTTATTTCATTCATTTGGTTGCAAAGAACTTCCTTTGCCTTAAACATACTCGTTGGAGAGTGTTTTTGGTGTCTGTGCTGGATTGAGGGTTTCGCACTGTGGTATCCGAACATTATCACAAAACAGTGGTTTGCGCACCTGATCGGTTCTTGGGATCATCCCTCAATGAGGATGAGTCACTTTGGGTTTACAATACAGACTGTGCTCCAAGGACAGCCATTAACCGTGAGGTATGTGTGTATACATTTGAGGAAAATTGCCACCTGAGACAAGGGAAAAATGGCATTTCTTTTCTTTCTACCTATTAACTTGGAGAGAGGCAACCTCTCTAGGATTCTAGAATAAATGGACAGTAATGGGCATTGAGGTGGCCAAGCAGTACACTCTCAGACCAAAGACATGGATTGCTGAGGTGATTCTCATAAAATCAGGTGTGTACATAAGGGGCAACTTCGACATAACGGGTATGAAAAATCAGGGTAAGGTTCCCCTTAGAGATGGGCTTCCAAGAGATTGACTTGACCGTATGCAGGCTTAGTTCAGGTTTCCTGGCCTGCTGAAGCGAGATAGTTTAGTTTCTATAACATCATCGTAGGAACAGTAGAAGGAGGGTTGACTAGGGCTGGAACGCAGAGCTGCGGTCTGACTTTGGAGTTCTGAAAAGTCACCGAAGCTCGGTTCGAACGTCCGCTGGGACGTGCTCTCGCCCCAGACAGTCCACGTTATTACAGTACATTCCAGCCTGGTTTTCGTGGTAGTCACACCGTGGCCTATAGCTGGTAGTCTGCTTTTGCCTCTTTTTGAAGTTCGGCTGTGGGACTACTGGCTGTGCCGTGTTGGGGCTTTCCTTACTCACCAGAAACATGGTCCTGTTTCCAGTAGCATCTTGAGCCTGAGAAAACTCTGCTCATCTTGGGCGTGGAAGAGTACGCATCAGGAAGGGGCGACGCCGTATTTTTCCCTGCTGCGTCCGGGCCCGTTTATCTGCAGATGCTGTTCCCCTGGAGCTGATGCTCACACTGGGAGTGGGCGTGCAGGGTTTGAGGAGGGGGCTTGCCTGGGAACGCGGGGAAAGATGCGGACACTCAGGAGCTTTGCCTTTGACCGCCAGGGCAGGCGATGCCTGGGTCCCGCATGCAAATGCAGATAGACCCCACGTCCTTATTGTCCCCTAAGTGTGACCGTGTAGGGTGCTGCCGCCATCCCCGGGTGTCCACCGCTCTGCTTCCTGCTCCCACCTCGCAGAGGGGGCATGAGGAGACCAACCACTGCACTTGGCTTTGTTGACTGCCTTACCATCCTTCTTTGAACTTAAAGAGAATTCGCTGCAACCCCATAAAGAACCAAGTGTGTGCTGTTACAAGTTTCCGTTTGGGTGGGTCTTTGCGGTTAGGAGGGGAACATCTTAGAAAGCAACTCCAGGATGACAAGATAGTAAAGAAAATGCTGTCCAGGTCCCCCAAAGCTGCACGTCCCCGAGAAAGCAGCGAATGGTGCATTCGGTTGGGCGGGCACCTGTCCTACGTGACGCCGCCCACCTGGCTCCGTGTTTGCCACAAAGCCGGTGCACACAGAAGGAACAGAGCAAGCGCTCACTCCGAAATGTTCAGCAAGAACAACTCCGGAGTGTTCAGAGAGACTTGGGAGGAGTATGCATCAGCCCCCCGCTCCGTCCCCCAGTGACAGGTGTATTGGGCGGGGTATGTGTGTGCGAAGGCACAGGCAGGAGAGCCGTCTTGCCCTTGTACGCCCCTAGCCCCCACCTTGGGAGTCGGGGTTTCCAGGGCTGGTAGTCATCCTGTGGAAGGAGAATGGCTTTAAGGATTTGAGTTTGTTAATCTTACGAAATGTGGAGTTCTGGCGTCCTGGTCCTGGCTGTGCTGACCTGTATTGACATGTTTCTGATTGAATGCCAGTCAGTGTTATCGTTGGGAGTTTGTTCCCATCGTTTGTGATTTTATGAGAACAGAGCCCAGGGTGTGGATTTCCCCCTTTTCCTCTCCTCCTCTGTTGGGTTACTCCCAGGTTCTTCCAGGGCACTGGTGTTGGCCTTTGCATTTGGGGTTTCTCCTCTGGCTAGCTGAGTAAAGGGAAAGGCATTCTCCCTGACACTTTGCCCACTGAAAGCCCCTTTGGCTGTACAGGTAAACTTGTTTTTTTCCCAGGGGATTTTATTTAACTTATTTGTTTATTTATTTATTTCAAAGATTTTTATATATTTGACAGAGAGAAACACAGCTAGAGAGGTAACACAAGCAGGGGGAGTGAGAGAGGGAGAAAGCAGGCTTCCCACAGAGCAGGCAGTCCGATGCGGGGCTTCGATCCGGGGCTCTGGGATCATGACCTGAGCTGAAGGCAGATGCTTAATGACTGAGCCACCCAGGCGCCCTTCCCAGGGGATTTTACACCGAGGTTGGGCCACGACCCAGTGACCACGTGTGGCCGAATGTTGGTGAGACGTATGTGCTCTTTGAAGGAGGAGAATGGAAGGCTTGCGTGTTGTATTCACGTTTTTTCCTTCTAAAAGTGTGGAACACAGTTTTAAACTTGACATAACAGATCGCAGAATCCAGGGTGGTCATTGTCCATGCGGGCTTAGAACACGTCCCCTGCTGTCCCCTGCGGGACACCTGCCTGCCTGGGATGGGGGAGGGGGATTTTACGGGATTGGACCAGCAAACCCCGGGCACCTCAAAGCCGTGAGCAAACGTTTCTGGGCTCCGCCCCGGAGATTCTCATTCAGTCGGTTTGGGGTGGGTTGGGGACGATTGGTGGTTCTGATAGGCTCTATGGGTGTTTCTGACTTGCAGCCAGATTTGAGACTCCCTGAACTGCATGCCCTCTTGGGTTCTTTCCAAAGCTGAGATTTCATCGGGAACATCTCATGAATGAGTAAGTCGGGGAGAATAGACAGTTTTGCTTCCGTTTTATCTTTTTTTTTTTTTTACATTTTATCTCTTCGGTACATAAGGACTTAAAAGGGATTGTGAAAAATAGAGTTTTATTTTTATTTTGTAATCCTGGAGAATTTCAAACACACATGTAGAGAGAGTAGTGTGAGGAATCCCTGTCACCCCATTGCCCATAACCAGCTCCAGTAGTTAGCAAGTGTTTGTGGCTACAGTCTTTTGAAGCAGATCCTGGATCTCATGTCCCTTTACCTCCCATGTGCGTAAGAAAAACTGCCAGTTTTTACATCGCCTCAGTGCCGGCGTCACCCCAAACAAAGCAGACACTTCCTTGGTCCCACCCAATACCAGATCCATATTCAGAGATCCCTGAGGACTTACAGAATGTTCGATTGAATTTGGATCCAAACGTGGTCCATGCCGTGCAGGCGGCTATTAAGTGTGTGGTATCTGTTTTCACGGACAGCCCTTGGCCACCCCCCTTTCTGATGCCCTTCCTCGTCAGAGACCCATCCGTTGTGCTGTGGCGTGTGCCACGTTCTGTCGGCTTCATGTGGATTTCACGCAGTATGTTCTTCTAGCCCATTGTATTTCTGTGAAATGGAAGTAAGGCTGGACCACATCTGGTCCCTCCATCCCCCCACGCACATGCCAAGAAGGATTTTTAGACAGTTCTTATGTGTTCTCACCTGAGGAGGCTCCTTGGCTTATTTGACAGAGAGAGATCACAGGCAGGCAGAGAGGCAGGCAGAGAGAGGAGGAAGCAGGCTCCCCACCGAGCGGAGAGCCCGATGCAGCCTCCATCCCAGGACCCTGGGATCATGACCTGAGCTGAAGGCAGAGGCTTTAACCCACTGCACCACCCAGGCGTCCTCCCACCAGCTTCTCATTTTAGGTTGTTCCTCAGTCGCAGGAGAGGGTCAAAGTCTGAGAATAAGTTGTGTAACCCCTATGTGCAGATTTTATTTAAGACTAAGATAAGCACGTGCTAACCTCTCTGAGTACTTGTAAAGGAGAAGTAAAGGCCACTCCCTTTTATAGACTTGATTCTAATTGTTTGGGTATGTGTGTTTCTGTTTTTGTACTTTTCCTTTACTTCTCACCAGTTTAACAAAAAAACGTGTCGAATGAGGTTTTATCAAAGGAACAGCGTACAAAAGTATATTTATTATATCCTGGGGTGAGTGTTTTATTTTTACTTTTTTGGTATTCTCTGTGTGCAACAGCAGAGCTCGAACCCAGGACCCCGAGATTCAGAGTTGCACGTTCTTCCACTGAGCCGGCCAGGTGCCCCCAGTGCTGAGTGTTTTAAATACAGTTTTAGCTTATTGGTACGGGCAGCTTGTCTTGGTTGAAAGAGGTGGATCAGAAGCCAGGCTACCCAGTTCTAGTTCTAATGGTGGTGCTGAGCTGTGTTTGCCCTCAGCTGGAAGCAGGGATTTATAATCGCCGGGCTTGTTAAGTGGGGGTCTTTGGATATCAGAGGCTTTGCTGACAGCTTGGAATTATTGACTGCATGCCCTGTGACTCTGCGTGGTGTGTCTTCCTGGAGGACCCCAAGATTTTGTTCGTTCAGTTTTTAGATTCTTCAGTGGAACCTCTGAATCAAGACAAGTGAAGGGCCCCTGGATTTTGTAATAACAGTAGCAGACATAATATGGAAACCCCTTCTTTGAACCTCCCATATGCAATATCCCGCTTCCTCACTATAGTCCTGTGAGGTAGGTCCTATTTTCCTTCTTAGAATAGGTGATGAGTTAGGCTCAGAGTGGTTAAGGAACTCGATGGAGGTCACAGAGCTGGTAAGTAGCAGAATAGAAATTCACCTTCGCTCCCTCCAGGTTTGAAGGGCCTTCTGCTTAAATTAACCCAGGTGCTTGATTACACCTCAGTAGACAGGCTACTGTAGATGATCTCTACATTCTTCCTCAAAATATTCTGTGAACATGACTTATAGGGAGCGAAAATAATACCAGTAAACCCAGAATTTACTTCGGGGTACAGGATAGAGAAAGGACCTTTTCATGCTGCTGAGATGGGCCAGATTCTGTCTTTGACAGCAGATGGGGAGATGTGGCGTCCATACAAAGCCTGCCACTGCCCTCTCGGCTTCCAGCTTGCAGGATCTGTCCCAGGCCACCTCCACCGATCTGGCCCAAGTCCCGAGTGCTTTCTCTCTGCACAGACACTGTTTACACAAGCTCCCCCTTCCGATTCCCAGCTCCCTTGACATTTCGCTTCTCTATCCCGGTAGATGAGATTCTTTCTCAAAGGCAGATTGGAGAATGGGCTCTTACGTTAGCGGGATGCCCCCGTATGCACCGTTGCCTCTAACGCCGATCAAGAGCTTTTCCCTTTCCCGTGATGCTAGTCAGTGTACCCATTTTACTGATGGTCATTTTAGGAAGAAGAGATGACTTCTTTTGTTTTGGGTAAGGAATGCCCTTTGAAGGGCTGTGCAGTCTGGTTTTGACGGGGAAGGTCCTAAAAATCAGGGTAATGGTGGGTGGTGGGGCATGCGGAAAATATGCAAGTTTCTTCTGAGGTCTCTGGGGCAGGTGAGGATCCTGGTTATGCCTGAGTATGGGCTGCCTCTTGCTCACCAGTGCACACTGCCTGGCACACAGCTTTCTCTTGTCTGTGCTAAACTTCAGAAGGTTGAGACTTTTCTGTGGTCTCTGAGGGGCCCGAGGTAAACATAACCCCGTGTCACAGGCGCTGGAGTAGGGAGCACTTCCTTCCAGCATGCAGTCATTCCAAAAAGTCTGTACCGCCCTTGGCCATGGTCTCCCACCCGATCCCACCACTCTGCTTCTTCCCCGATTCTTCAGGTATTAGATGCCTTGCCGGGGGAGTAGGGTGGGGGGGAGGGAAGCACATTTCTGTTGTCCCAGTCTTGCCAGCTGTTCATCGCCTGCTCATTCATTCATTCAAAAGGCTTCTTAAAATAGCCACTGCTGCAGGCAGTTCCTGCTCTACTCAATACTCCGAGTGCTGGATACAAAGTTGAATGTGTGGCCTGTGGTCCAGCTGTGGTCCAGCGAGCGCCCCTGCACCCCCGACTTTCTTCCTAGCTTCCAGAACATCAAAGCTGCAAAAGAAGGAAGGACTTCTGCCCGGTCTCCTCCTTTTGCTTACTGTTTCCTGTTTCTCACATCATTCTTTCTGGCCCTTCTTTTTCAAATATACACTGCTTTCTCAAGTCCTCCCACAGGGACTCCCATTATCGACCTTGCTGAGGATCCCTACAAGTCTTCTGGAAAGCTTCCTCCTTCTGGACTCAAGGGCTGGTGTCCAGTAGTTCTCCCCAGGTACAGTTAAAAAAATGTTGTGTTTTCTGGGGCGCCTGGGTGGCTCAGTTGGTTGAGCGACTGCTTTTGGCTCAGGTCATGATCCCGGAGACCCAGGATCGAGCCCCACATCGGGCTCCCTGCTCGGCGGGAGGCCTGCTTCTCCCTCTCTCAGTCCCTCTGCTTGTGTTCCCTCTCTGACTGTGTTTCACTCTGTCAGATAAATAAATAAAATCTTTAAAAAAAAAAAAAACAAAAAAAGTTGTGTTTTCTTTGGTAGGGCTTCGTGGTACCTGCTAGGTCTATGGATGCTTCCTCATCGATGTACTGCCTGGATAGCCAAGCAGCAAGAAATTGCTCTCAGAACCTCCCCCGTTGAGCTGAAGAGGCTTTGGGATTTCCCTTTGAAATCACTTTAGCTGCAGGATGATTCTCTGCAGTAAATAATATGGGAAGTTGGCACACTGACCTCCTATTTGAAAGTCATAGGTTTTGCTTCTTTCACAAATAGTGATGGGTTGTTTGGACTAATCTATACTCTCTCTCAAAGCCCCTGGTCATCTTAATGCTCTTAAGTTTTGGCAAGATGATGACAGGTCTTAGATTTTTATAGAAAATTCCACCATCTTCCCAGTGGACATTTTTGCACTTGAGACAGATGATTATATATTTTTAAAAGGCTAATGTAGTGGGTTTTTTTTTTTTTTTTTTAGATTTTATTTATTTATTTGACAGAGAGAGAGATCACAAGTAGGCAGAGAGGCAGGCAGAGAAAGAGAAGAAGCAGGGTCCCTGCCAAGCGGAGAGCTGGATGCGGGCCTCGATCCCAGAACCCTGAGATCATGACCTGAGCCGAAAGCAGAGCTCCCAGGCACCCGTAGTGTTTGTTTTGATGATACTTTTTTTAAAAAAAAATTATTAGGAAGGTCTTTTGTTCATGCATTTTGGTTTCATGGTCGCCTTAAAGTATCTTATTCCCATTCCCTACTTTTGTCACTTTTAACTTATTTGCCTCTTGTCTCGCTGAATACATCTAAAACCCTGTGAGGGTTTACCTTTTGGCTGCATTTGGTTCAACAAGGGCCTGAAGTTACCATCAGAACTTACCAGGTTGTTCCGTGGAGTGCCTCCATATTAGTAGGCTTTCAATACCTCCTTACCTGTGATTTCAGGACACTAGGGTCCTCTGCTCATTAGTTTATTCAGTAGAATTGTTTGGTAATGTGAAAGGTTAAGTTAAAAAGCAAGATTTGGTTCTTGCCTTTTAGGAGCTTAAGTGCAGGGAAACAGGAGACATAATAAAAAATGAAGAATAAACCACCACAGGTATGGGAAGTGGGCCAGATCAAGGTGGCGATAGGTGTCGTTGGAGGTCAGAGAAGCTTCTCTTCCCCAAAATGGGGCGTGTGGGTACTCTTCATGGGAGGGAAGCACTAGACTGAATTCACAAAGCCACCTTCTGGGGTGGGAATGAGCATGGGACCTCCAAGAATGGATTAGTTAGGACGAGGTTTGACTCTTTATTCTAGAAAAATCCAAAGAGGAATGAATTAAGCACACTACAACGCACTGCATCTCTCTGTCTGCTCCACTCTTCCTCATCACTGCTGGTTCCCATTCTCAGGACCTTCTCGCGGGTGGAGGAGGCATTAGGTGGCATGTTCTCCATTTAAGAAGTACGGAGGGGTGTGTAGGGAAGGACCAAAGGGGGTCCCATTGAGTTAGCAGGGTTTTTTTGTTTTTTTTTTTTTAATTTGACAGAGAAACACAGCAGAGAGGGAACACAAGCAAGGGGAGTGAGAGAGGAAGAAGCAGGCTTCCCGCCAAGTAGGGAGCCCGATGTGGGGCTTGATCCCGGGCCTCTGGGATCATGATCTGAGCCGAAGGCAGTTGCTTAACCAACTGAGCCACCCAGGCGCCCCTAGCAGGGTTTTTTTTAAAGCATTTTTATTTATTTATTTGACAGAGCACAAGCAGGCCAAGTAGTAGGCAGAGGAGAAGGAGAAGTTGGCTTCCCGCTGAGCAGGGAGCCCGTTGTGGAGCTCGATCCCAGGACGCTGGGATTATGACCAGAGCTGAAGGCATATGCTTAACCAACTGAGCCACCCAGGGGCCCCTGGGTTAGCAGTTTTAAGGAGCTTTTTCAGAAACCCCACAGTCTGCTTTCATCTCATTGGCTATCCTCTGGTCACATGGTTGCAAAGCTGGCTAAGAAAGGTAGTGTATTGGCTGGGCCCACTGCAGTCCCAAATAAATGGTTGGTTGTGTTACTAAGCAAGCGTGGGATTTTCTGTCACCGAGGTCTAGAGGAGATGAATGTTGCTGGACCCAAGGGATGTATTGGAAGACTGTCAGGGAAGAGGAAAGAGAGACATGAGTGGTCAGGGAGGTTATGTAAATAAGAGTAAGGAGTTGGTGGGGGAGCTAGGACACCAAGGGGAAAACTGTAAATTGCTCTGCTAACTTAACTAAAGCAGAGACGCCGACCCATTTTTTTTTTTTTTTTTAACATGGCAGTTTACCAGGGTTTTGCTTCAAGATACTCTGGTTAAATTGCATTTAATATTTTTAAAAGCAATAGCTTGATAGAGGTGAAGATGTAGTCTATGCCAAGTATGATAAGAAGAAAAGCAAGGGAATGTACGGTTGAAGATAGAGGGCAGTGTAAAGTTGTTTTTAAACACTTTTTCTTTTTAAAGATTTTATTTATTTGACAGAGAGGGAGATCAGAGAGGCAGGCAGAGAGAGAGGAGGAAGCAGGCTCCCTGCTGAGCAGAGAGCCTGATGTGGGCCTCGATCCCAGGACCCTGAGATCATGACCTGAGCCGAAGGCAGAGGCATTAACCCACTGAGCCACCCAGGCGCCCGTAAAGTTGTTTTTTTAAGTAATAACTTGCCGTTTTGCCATGTGAGGTTATGGAGTGTTCCAGGAACAGGATGAATTCTTTGATGTGTGTGCGTGCACGTGCACACGCGCGTGTGAACTCAGGCGGAGAGATTGTGCTGCTTCCCTTGGGAGTGGCGCTCCAGTGGCCCTTCGGTCCCTTCCTCTCGTCCCCACAGGACAGGTGGGGTTCCGCTCTGCACCCAGTGGGGTTCAGTTCAGGATTGCCTTTCATTTGCTGGAGCCCCATGAAGTGCCTCGCAGAGATTGTGTCTGTACTCCTCTAGGGACAGGATCGAGAAGTGAATTAACTAACGTCACTAGATAGAAAACAGTCAGCTAGCAGAATGTCTGTACACTTTGTTTTTAGGGGGTAAAAGAGGGCCAAGTCACGTGAGTGCTACTCATTGTGAACATCCCCGGCCTCCTGAAATCAGAGTACAGCGGTGTGGCCCAGAGCAGCGTCCCGCGAAGTACTCTGAGAATACTGCGTGGGATGCCCTGTTCTTTCCAGTGTCTTACACAGACACAGTCATGCAAAGTCAGAACCTGTGTTTGTAGCCATGATCCCGAGACCCTGCAGAAACCCGTAGTTTGCAAAGTAAAAATTTGACTCAGCATTTACCGGAAAAAGTAGCTTAGTCCTTTTTTTTAAAATTTAACTTTTTTATTACATTATTTTATTTTTTTTTAGTGTTCCAAGATTCATTGTTTATGCCTTTTTTTTTTTTTTTAAAGATTTTATTTAATTTATTTGAGAGGGGAAGGGGTCAGAGGGAGAAGCAGACGCCCCACTGAGGAGGGAGCCCAGTGTGGGGCTCGATCCCGGGACCTGAGCTGAAGTCAGTCGTTAACCAACTGAGCCACCCAGGTGCCCAGCTTAGTCCTTTTAGAAGCATTTTTACCGGTGATCATTCATGCCACACATATATGAGGAGTGCCAGGCACGGTTTTGGCTGCTGAGGATATAGTGGTGACCTGTGATCATTACCTGGCTGTTCTAGACTATCCATAGGGCAGGGAGAAGAGGAGGGGGAAGCCCATGTTAAACAGTAGATCCATACATGGACACATAGGTAATGTATCAGATAGTGATACACACAATGAAGAAAAGACAATAGGATAACGTACTGGAGAGGGGTGGGGAGGAGAGTGGGAGGCTTCCTGGAGGTGCTGACAGGCCATGCTTTAAATGGCAAGAGGCATGCCACAAAGATTGGAACAGCGAGCACAGTAGGTGCAAAGGCCCTGAGGTAGCAACAGCTTGAAATGTCCAAGGAACAGAAAGAAGGCTAATAGAAAGCATATTAAAGAGGGAGAGTGAGATGATTTAAAGAGACATCAAGGAGAAGCACGTTATCCGGTCTGGTTCCAGTGGTGGAGGTTAAAGATGACAGAAATGATGCTGAGTTAGACCAGGATTGGGGTTTGCAGATGAGGGCGGGTGGGCAACCGGTGGTTGGGAAGTCGGATGGGGGATAGAGCAAAAATTCTATTTTGACCATGTTAAATTGGAGGTGGTTTTTGAACATCTGAGTGGAGCTATAGGTTTGATATGTGAGTTTCAAGCTCAATAGAGAAATCAGAGCAGAGGTATAAATCTGGGACACATTAGCACTTAGTTGGTGGAAACTAAAGAGGATTTCTGGATTATCTCTCCATCAGAAAGGAGGAAAAATCAAAGCTCTGTTTCAGTCCTTACTGAAAATTATATTTCCATTACTGTTTGAGTAGAGAATTCACTTTAGGATATATTCAGCATGGGGAATAAAAACAAAAGAGGCTCATATTTAGAGGGAGAAATTCAGAATTATTTCAAAAACAACTTACCTGTAGTTATTGTAGTTCCTGCCTGTAGTTTTGCAGGCAGAAAACAAACCTTTGCTTTTTGTAATGAGGTGGTAATTTCCAAATGTGCTCAGGGCTGGTGGTGTCTCCGATGTGATGAGAGAAGTGCACTTTAGTAAACATCCCATTTAGCAAAGCCCCCTAACCCATGACTTCCCTGAGTTCCCTGCCATCTGGTCCCTGGCTGGAGAGAGGAATTTTTCTTGTATATGTGTTTCCATAGCAACGAGTGTGCAGTTGATATGGAAAGTAAGCAGTTGCCTTAGCAACAGAGTTGCTGATGTGGTGGCTCCCCAGCTTCCAGGGAGTGGGTAAGCTGACCAAACTAGTTTAGATGCATGGTGTCGGGCGCTGTAATGTAGGGCTGCACACAGCAGCCCTGCCAGTGTAGGATCACTTCTGCTTTAAAGAGATCGCAGCCCCTCCCCCCTGCCAGAAGGAAGGCTTACCGAGGTCATAAATCAAGACAAAAGTAGCTGCTGTCAGTTGAAATAGATTATAAGAGGGATTTCCCGGTGGAATTTATTTAGTTTCTCTTAAAGGAGAATGTTGCAGTCAGGGTACATTTGGTTGCAAGGAAAGGAAAGCCACCCAGGCTGGCATAAGTAAAAGAGTGTGTGTCCCAAAGATGTGTTAATGAGTCCCACCCACCCGGTGGGCGCAACAAAGCACATCCTGGGAAGCACTCCCTGTGTCCCTCCTTGGCCGCTGGGGATGCTCATCCCTGCCTTTCTGTGGGGATGTGTTCCAGTCTCTTTGCAGTCTGGCTTCCTCTTGTGTGGCTGTTGATTTCTGCTCCTTAACTCCGTTGGCTTGCTGTGGTGGGAGGGGAGCCAGGCCCCTGGATGTGGGGGTCCCCGTGCCCAGCGACATCAGCCCCGTCATTTCTGTGCAGTGTCTCCGTCATACTTCCAGACACATGCACTCGGCCATCCTGGGTTAGATGCTCAGGTCTCGTCCAAACAAGCGCAGGGTGTCCTGGACCCAGGCAGCTGCTGGGACACCCCTTCATGTGGGCTGGGGCTGGGGCTGGAAACATGCCTGCCATGAACATTTTTCTGGGAAGCCTTTGGTCTTTCAAAAACCATTTCAGTAATGAAAATAAAAATAAGAGGAGCTTTTGACTATTTTGTACTTTCTGTTTCCCTTTGTGTCTCCTCAGAACACCTGTCCTAGGTGTTGGAGACTCATATACCACAGAACTCTGGGACTATCCCAAGGCTCCCTCCTGCTTCTTTATCATTGCTGTGATGACTTCATCTTTCTTGCATTTTGTTTCCATAGATTTGGGGCTGGCGTTTCCCAAACTAGTGAAGTTTTTCTTTGGTGGCTACTTCTTCCTGCCAGCTGCCCTCAAATTGCCTGTAATCACAGAGTTGAGTGATTACCCAAAATTATGAACTCTCCCCCCCTGTTCTAGACAGGAATAAATGTCAGCTATCCAACACAAGTTGTCCTGATTTTTCAAGATCAAGAGATTGGGTAATGGTTCTTGCTAACCAGCCCGTGTCATCATGTTGTAATATTTCAACATGGGGGAAAAAATGTAATTACTCTGTGCAGGGACCGGCAGAGATATCACAGAGAGATTAGCAAACTTTGGTGTAGTGGACTGGGCAAAGATAAAAAGAGACCAGAAAGATTAAAAGTGGCATCTGCCATTTGCCAAGGGATTGACTAATGGCCAAGATTACCTGGTTTGGAAATCCAAAGGAAAAAAATGATCCCTAATGGTTAGCAGAACCGTGGTGGGATTCCTGAGATGACACAATTTCATTTCAATAGCTGGACACTTCTGGAAGACCAGGACAACAGGGACCCATGGCAGGGAGAGAGGAGTTCAGGAGTCACCAAGGTTACCTTGATGGGGGGAGGGGAGCGGGGAATGGGGTAGGAACTCATATGCTGGAAACTGAGTGTGTAGAATGGGAACTGATATTTTCACAGAGCTTATGGGAGGGTTCTTGGGAATTGCATGAGGCATTTGTATTTGTGACCTCTTGGTTTCTCGCAACTGCAAAGTGGATATTAGGTTCTTTCTACAGGTGGCGAAACTGAGGCTCAGAAAGATTCTGTGGCTTGCTAAGATGACATGACCAGACATTGAAACCAAGATTCTTTTTTGCTTTTCCCTTTTCCCCTGTTGGCTGAAGCAGAGGCTCCTGTAGGACAGAGAGGGACATAATTTGGGGAGGTGCTTTGAGCTGGACTGTGGGGTTCCTGGGAGCCACATCCAGGAATCGAGACTCTGCTCTGAAGGCAGTTGGAGCCCTTAGCTATCTCTGAGCACGGGTGCCGCATACGCAGAGGTCTGAAGCAGGACCTCGGAAGTTTGCGCAGCAGCCCTGTTCATGCAGAAGGCCACAGCGGTCCCAGAGTGATTTTCTATAAACTAACGTGGACCAGACTTCTATACAAACCCCGCCCCCCCATCCCAATCTACAACTCATTTTTCATTTTAAGTGTTTCACTCTTATTTTTATTTAATGGATCCCATTTTCATTGACCACTGCTTTTACTTGTTGGTGTCAACACTTGGATTAATGTCTTGACCCTTCCAGAACTCCTACAGTTTGTAGAGGAATGAGACGAGTGACCCACTCCTGCAGCACGGCCCTGTGGATTTGGTTTTTTGGTTTTTTTTTTTTAAAGATTTTATTTATTTATTTGACAGAGAGATCACAAGTAGGCAGAGAGGCAGGCAGACAGAGACGAAGAAGCAGTCTCCCCGCTGAGCAGAGAGCCAGACTCGGGCCTCGATCCCAGGACCCTGAGATCATGACCTGGGCTGAAGGCAGAAGCTTTAGCCCTCTGAGCCACCCAGGCACCCACATTTGGTCATTTTTTGATGTTGGGGTAGATCTTTTCCATCTCAGATGGTAACGTCTTTTTCCCCTTTGGCGTTATAGGGAAGCACAGTAACATTAATCTTTTAGTTCTGTAGGAAAGGGGGCCAGGTAGGTGATTTTACTTATTCTTTTGTTCATCTAACCACTGAGTTCTTAGAACGTGGAGGATGTTGCGCTAGGTGCTGTGGACATGGGGGGCACAGAGAGGCAGCGCTGGGTGCTTGCGGGGACACCTTGGGGTCACCCCTCATGCTTCCTTCTTCTTGACTCTCATACCCAGTCAGTTACAAAGATGTGATTCTGCCTCCTCTGTGTCCCTCCAGCTGTCCTGCTCTCTCTGATCTCCACCCCTGCTGATCTTCAGTGTTGGCTGGAAAGGCGGCGCAGGGGCCTCCTGACGCTTTTCCTGCTCCTGCTTACTGTCTCTCTGTAAGTCCATCTGCCACAGTGCTGCCGGAGGCTTCGGTGCCCAGACACAAATGCTCTCCCAGCCCTTGGGTGCTCCTGTTACCTCGACTGGTGTGGGTCAGAGTGCAGCTCTGGGTCCACCAGCTTTAGAGCAATCTAGAGTGTGTATTAGAAATGCAGATTCTTGGGGCACCTGAGTGGCTCAGTTGGCTGGGCGACTGCCTTCGGCTCAGGTCATGATCCCGGAGACCCGGGATCGAGTCCCACATCGGGCTCCCTGCTCGGCGGGAAGCCTGCTTCTCCCTCTCTCACTCCCCCTGCTTGTGTTCCCTCTCTAGCTGTGTTTCTCTCTGTCAAATAAATAAATAAAATCTTAAAAAAAAAAAAAAAAGAAATCTGGGCCTTAGCCGAGGTTTACTGGGAATCTGGTGCTGCTGCCTGGAAATCTGCTTTTATGCAAGCTCCCAAGATTCTTTTTTATGCTGAAATTTGAAAGCAAGGTTTAGAGGACCTGGTTCAAACCCTGATTCAAACCCTTCAACAGGGTTTATAAGGTCTGCCTTTCTAGTAGTTTCTTTATGGCCGATTTCAGGGCTATATCATAATGGACTTCAGAGTCCAATGTGGCTTCATGTGTTTTATTCACGTGAGACCTGTCTTGTTCCATCTTTCCTCCCCTTGCCCTTTCCCGCCCTCTCTGCTCTGTTATTTTATTTTTTAAAGATTTATTTATTTGAGAGGGAGAGAGCACGCACGTGAGTGGGGTAAGGGGCACAGGGAAAGAATCCTGAAGCAGACTGAGCCACCCAGGCACCAAATCATATCGTGATGTCTAGAAATATTTTAGAATGCGTCTCTAATACACAAGAACTCACACACACACCCCCCTAGAAAACCATCGTCACTCCTAAAAACAAAGTAACTGTGATTCTTTACTGTCACCTAAAATCTAGTCCATTGTAGAATTTACCTTATTGTTTAAAAAAAAATTCAAATTAGAATCCAAAGCAGGCACACACATGGCATTTCATTGATATGTCTCTTAAATCTCCTTTTGATCTGTGCTCCCTCCTCTTTCCCTCTCACCATTTAAAGGAAGCTGTTCCCCTTTCATCCTCTTCTCCATCATTATTCTGATGTTCCAGTCTTTTTTCCATATCCCAGGGCTCCCTGTTCCCACAAAGGCCATGGGCTGTAATGCTGACTGTCACTTGGTATACTCTTCTCTCCGTCCAAAATATTCCAAAATATTCTTCCTCCTCTTTCCGCGTGCGGGTGCTGCGTTCTGCACTGGGATGGCCCTGCTGAGCCTTCCCAAACCACCCCTTCCTGTTGTGGTTTTTCTTCTTTTAAGATTTTCTAAAAGATTTTATTTATTTATTTGACAGAGAGAGATCACAAGTAGGCAGAGAGGCAGGCAAAGAGAGAGGAGGAAACAGGCTCCCTGATGTGCAGCAGAGAGCCCGACATGGGCCTCGATCCCAGGACCCAGAGATCATGACCTGAGCTGAAGGCAGAGGCTTTAACCCACTGAGCCACCCAGGCTCTCCCATTGTGGTTTTTGTTCTCCACTTTGCCTGTTATTTGGGGTGTGATTATCTCCCGAGTATCTTTGTCCTCTAGATACTGTTCCTCCCTCCTTCCTCTCCCCACCCTGGGATGCGGAATATGGATCAGGTGCTGCCCATTTTTGCATTGCTGGGGGCCAGCATGTTCTCTGCACGTGGTAGGTACCCTTGAAACACCGATGAGAGAATGGACGAGCCATCAACCACCAGTTCAAGTGTTTATGATAAACCATAGGTTCAGCTTTTTGGAAATATTTGAGTAGTTACTGTTATAATAAGGTTTGTGTGCCCTGCATGAGTAGCTTTCTCTCATCAGGAAGAGCACTGCTTTCTGATGTTTTCTCAGTCTGCTGTAACACTGGGTTTGCCCGGAGAACTACCTCCGCCTGCGTTCAGTGGCCTACTGTTGTGGACATCATTACCGCCTGCTTGTCAAGCATTAATGAAAGGAAGAGAGTCTTCCCGTTGAATGTGCTGACCAAGGGGTGTTCTGCAGGTGGGAGAGGAGGAGGTGGTTCAGGCCATGCAACAGAATTGACCTTTGCCCTAGGAAATTCACTCAGTTGTCCATAACACCCAATACCCTGTCACTTCTGCGAGAGTGAACCCAAGCACAACAGATTTTCTTCCCTGTTGGTGTTCTCTGACCTCTTAGCGATCACTTCCCTGGGATCCTAGAAGGCCATGTTAGTTTATAAAAGAATCTGAGGTCCATACAGTTCAAGTGACGTGCTGAAAACCCACATATCTGGATGAGGAGCCCAGCTCTACTGCCTCTTGTCTGATGCTCTTCTCTGCGTTGTCTCACTGTTTCACTCAGGCCTGGAGATTCCCATTAACTGCAAATGGATATGAACTTGTGCCATTTACATGGGGTTTATTTTCCTTCATGTGTCTTACTTTGAGTCACTGAGTATACTAAATTTTTTAAATGATGTATCGTTTCTGTTCATGACCTTTGAAAATACGCTCAAAGTTATCACATACTTTGTTTCATTAACTATTCGGACTATCCTTAAATTTTAGCTTTTGAATGAACGTATAGACCCTGTTTGAGTTACCTGCTACTTCGTATTCTAGCCATCGATGAAATGCAGAGATCCTTCCTGGTGAACAAAGGACCTGATCCTGTTTCTTGGTCCAGGTATTACATGTAGGGAACGCAGATTGCTCAGAAGCACTGACCAGGGTAGTTGGAGGACTATTGGAACATTTTTTACTTGAGGATCCGTCCTGATTTACTCTATATTCATGATCTCTGGGGTTTTGGGTTTTTGTTTTGTTTTACTTACTATTTTTTTTTTTTGAAGATTTTTTTATTTATTTGACAGAGAGAAACACAGCCAGAGAGGGAACACAAGCAGGGGGAGTGAGAGAGGGAGAAGCAGGCTTCCCGCCGAGCAGGGAACCCGATGTGGGACTTGATCCCGGGTCTCCAGGATCATGACCTGAGCCGAAGGCAGTCGCTTAACCAACTGAGCCACCCAGGCGCCCCTACTTACTATTTTTTTTTAGAGATTTATTTATCTTAGCATGCCATGTGCAAGAGTGGGGAGAAGGCCAGAAGGAAAGACTCTTAAAGCAGACTCCCCACTGAGCAGGGATCCCACGACCCTGAGGTCATGACCTGAGCCAAAACCAAGAGTTGGATGCTTAAACAGCTGAGCCACCCGGCGCCCCTTGATTTATGTTAAAGGCTTTCCCCCATCTTTATAGATCAGTTTTATATCCAAGGGTGTTGTTTCTTTTAAATAATATTAACAAGGAATAAGGTAATGATACCACTTTTTTTTTTTTTTTTAAGATTTATTATTTGACAGAGAGATCACAAGCAGGCAGAGAGGCAGGCAGAGAGAGGAGGAAGCACGCTCCCCGCTGAGCAGAGAGCCTGATGCACGGCTCGATCCCCGGACTCTGGGATCATGACCTGAGCTGAAGGCAGAGGCTTTAACCCACTGAGCCACCCAGGTGCCTAATGATAGCGCTTCTGTGTGGTACCTGAGACTTCCTTATAACTCATTCATTTAACACATGTTGATTTCATGCTTATAAACAGGCTTTGTGCTGGGCGTCAGGAAAACGAGGTTGATTTCAGTCTGGTGGGAGAGATGAACATAGGAGAGATACACCTCCAACATGGCCTATGACATCTATACAGGATGCTGTGGGAAGGCAGGTGAGGGCGGAACTGCCTCTTGGTTTTCATATGGATCGATGAGCAAGGTTTCTTTTGTACAGAGAGGTTCCTAGAGGGCTTGGCAGGTGCACAGAGCGCTGAAGTAAAGGCTCAGGGTCTCTGGATTCTAGGGTGACCTATGACTGGGACAAGTGCTTGCGTCTCTCTGAATCTCCCGATTTCTTCACCCCATTTAATAAACCTTGTCTTGTGGACCCACTGTGTTTATCCAGTGTGTTTCTTCAGTAAATCATGTGGGAACCGAGTTGGCTTTGGGCCTTGGCTCCCCAGCTCATTGCAGTAGAGGATTCTCCAGGGTCCATGCAGTGAACTAGAACAGTGTTTCTGTCCGAAGGGCAGGAGCTGGGAGCCGGAGCTTGCCCCGCAGTGCCGTGCATCCATGTAGGATTTCCGAAAGGGCTCGCGGAAGCGTCAGACTAGAGCTCCTCATACCGCTCATTCTGCAGGAGCTCTTTTCTTTGGGAAAATGGTGCTGGTACATGTGTGATCTGCAAGCCCGTTCTTGTGCCACACTTGAGATGTACGCAATCAACGTGGATGGGGACTCAGTAGCTGGGCTTAAGCTGTATCTTGTGCCTCCGCGGGTGCCCGCTGTGTCTCTCGCTGTCCCCTGTATGTCACAGCCAGCAGTTGGGACCCGGCTCTTGTGACCTCTCTCCCAGTCCTCCTGGCACCCCAGGATTAGGGGACAGTAGCTCCAGGTATCCTGTTCCTGTGGAAGTGGGATTCTGGACCGTGCCTGGCCAGGCGGGCACCCTTGGCACACGTGTGCCCCCGGCCAGATCTCTTCAGCCGCTGTGTCCACAGTGGGCTTTTGGTTTCTTTCTCTCCCTGTGTACATTTCTCTTTGTCTCTCTTTTTGTGTGTACATTTCTCTCAATGATGATGTCTCCTTTATCAAAATGTATTTAGGGGCCCCTGGGTGGCTCGGTTGTTGGGCAGCTGCCTTTGGCTCGGGTCATGGTCCCGGGGTCCTGCGGTCGAGCCCTGGATCGGGCTCCCTGCTCAGCGGGAAGCCTGCTTCTCCCCCTTCCACTCCCCCCTGCTTGCGTTCCCTCTCTCGCTGACTCTTTCTCTGTGTCAAATAAATAAATAAAATCTTTTTTTAAAAAAATGCATTCAGTGAAGTCAGAGGCCATGAAGGGCACCTGTGACTGGACTCATCTCTCCTCCCCAGGTCCCTGCTCCAGATGAGTGGTACCTCTGGACTCTCTGGGAACCCCCCCCCCCCCCAACTCCCATTGCAGTAACTGAGTCACTCTTGCCTCTCTGGACAAGCCTGCTGTCTGTGCAGACATGGTTTATTGCCAGATGGTTATTTTCTTAACAGTGATTGAGTTTTATGAAATGTAATCCCAGTTGGTCTTTTTTCCTCCCCACTGTGTAAAATATTGGGCTTTCGCTGTTTGAGCCATTTTTTAGCCTGGTGCTGAGGTTTACCCCAGGTTTGGTGGTGGAGCTGCGTTCGAGGCTGTCACCTGGCTGTGGCTGATGGAGGGCCACACTCACCGTCCGGACTTGGGAGATGGCGCAAAGGTTTGCAGATCATCTGTTCAGAAATGGCAGCTCACACACATGGTGTCGTTGTTGGATTTCTCACGGTGCTCAGCATTTGTCTAAGCAAGCACTGGGGGCTGAATAGTCTCTCAAAAAAGATAAGGTGGGAGCTCCAATCCATGGTACCTGTAAATGTGGCCTTTTTTGAAAATAAGGTCTTTGCAGAATCAAGTCAGGATGAGGGCATTCCTGGATTAGGATGGGCCTTAATGCAGTATCATGGATGTCCTCATAAGACACGGAGAAGAGGCACAGACCTGCATTCAGGGGAGACATAGCAGAGGTTGGAGTGGCGCGTCTGCAAGCCGAGACACCTGGAGATTGCTGGCAGCCAGCAGAAAGAAGCCGGGAGAGAGGGGTGGAGCACGTCCTTCTTCCGAACTTCCAGAAGGATGCAGCTCTGCTGACACCTGGATTTTAGCCTTCAGGCCAGCACGGGGAGAGAAGAAATTTCTTTTGTTCTAAGTCACCAGTTAGCGGCACTTTTCCCCAGCAGCCACGGGACACGAACACAGCAATGAAAGGAAGCAGTGATGAGTCTCCACCTGTGCCGAAGACTGAGGGTCACGGTGGGCCACAGGTGCTTAGGAATTATGCAGTGGGATTGTGTCCTTTCACAGAGGAGGGCACTGAGGCCAGGGACGTGTGCAGTCACACGCTGGGTCTCCAGAAGCCACAGCTCTAGAGCTTAGAACTTCTCTCACTGATCACTGCCTTTTCAAGCACATTTGAAACCTTACCTGTTCACATTGAAGATGCAGCCACCTTCCGGGGCAGGTGGCTTGTTTTCCTCTTCAGTTTTAGATGACCAGTGAGCAGAATACAGACCTTGATGGAGTGGGGAGGATTTGTAGGGTCTCCGTTGGGTCTGCTACGCGCACTGCAGGCTGGCAGCACTGGGGCAGAGACCACATGGCCCAGATGGGACCCATTTTCCTGGGGCAGGAGCTTACTAGTCATGCCCTTGAACTTGTTTCTTCATCAGAAGTGATTTGTAGGCGCGCCTGGGTGGCTCAGTTGGTTAAGCGACTGCCTTCGGCTCAGGTCATGATCCCGGAGACCCCGGATCGAGCCCCGCATCGGGCTCCCTGCTCGGCGGGAAGCCTGCTTCTCCCTCTCTCACTCCCCCTGTTGTGTTCCCTCTCTCGTCTCCGTCAAATAAATAAATAAAATCTATTAAAAAAAAAAAAAGAAGTGATTTGTAGTAAGTGCCAGCATACTCCTTTTCTTCTGAGGGAAAGCATTTTATTAAAACAAAAACAAAAACAAACCTCATTGTCTCTCTAAGGTCACGGTTAGTGTGGGATGATGGAACAGGAGGAAGGCTTAGCTTTTCTAGCTTCTTTTTAAATTAAGATTTTATTTATTTATTTGAGAGAGAAGGATTGTTCAGAGGGAGAGTGAGTGGGAGAAGACTCCCCACTGAGCAGAGAGCCCAACGCGGGCCTCGATCCCAGGGCCTGAGTGTAAGGCAGGTGCTTAACCACCTGAGCCACCCAGGTGCCTGTTAGCTTTTCTAGCTTTATTTGAAAATCTTTTTTTTTTTTTTTAAGGAGTTTTTATTTATTTATTTGACAGAGAGAAACAGCGAGAGAGGGAACACAAGCAGGGGGAGTGGGAGAGGGAGAAGCAGGCTTCCCACCGAGCAGGTAGCCAGATGCAGGGCCCCGATCCCAGGATTCCGGGATCATGACCCAAGCCGAAGGCAGACACGTAACGACGGAGCCACCCAGGCACCCCTTTATTTGAAAATCTTAAAGCACACCCTCCTATTTTATCTTATTTTTAAAGTTTTTGTTTATTTAAGTAATTTTTACACCCAGCATGGGGCTTGAACCCATGGCCCCTGAGATCAAAAGTCCCATGCTCCTCGCACTGAGCTAGCCGGTTGCCCCACGTTCTCCTATTCTAAACTCTTGACATTCATCCCATCTTCTCAAACCTGACGTATTATTCAGAAGGCATTCGTCCGTATGGCACTGACTTTCTTGACTCACCACTCCCTACTCTGAGGTGTTTACAGGCCCATCCTGGGCTATCTCCTGCACCCAGGCCTGTGTCGCAGGGACCCACTGTCTTGACTTCCTGTCCAGAGTGGGGTCTTGGATGCACTGATCCTGTAGGGTAATAGACTAATTCTTGCTGCCTCGTGCGCGGTGTGAATTGGTACAACTAGGTACCATACCTGCTCAGGGCGTGTGTAAACTTTGAATTGGAAGTTCAAGGTGATACATTTTGGACTAACATGTTCTTCAGTAGCAAATCCTTTTGCCTGAAGCATGAAATCACGCGACTCAGTTTGCACAACTGGGAATGCTCACATCAGTTGCGTTCTTGGTACAGAAGCGGAGGGGCTGGCTGGATAATTGTGCATCAGAATCCCTTTAGAGTTATTAATGTATTGCCTACTTTGTTCCCGATGACTCAGTGTTTGTGTGACCTCAGCTCTGCCAAGCCTCTGAAGGCGCTTTTGTCGAGTGTCTTCAGTTTGCCCAGTGTCACAACATTTTATTTCTGAGCCACAGTCATGCCCTCTAAGCTGGCTGCTTTTCAAGGAGGGGGACCTGCTCGCCACCCGTGAGAGCTGAGGTCAGTCCGGGGCTTCCCCTGGGGGTCAGGCTGCTTCTCAGGGTCAAGGTGATTTTCTCCTCCAGAGTTCTCACTCTTCGTAATTGGCCCCAGGAGACCAAGTACAAATGAGTACATACCATTCCCTCACACCAGTCCACTTCATCTCTGGCTCGTGGCGGGCTGGACCGTGCCGTGTAGCGCCTGGCAAGAGAACTTTCTGGAGATGCTGCTTACTCACAGCTTCATCAGCTCATCTGTGCTGAAGCTTTGAGCTTTTCTTTTGTCAGTGACCTTCTTTCCTCAGTGACAAGGGCAGGGCCTCTTGAGGAACAGGAGTAAGTATCAATGCGGTCTCTGCCTCAGAGAAGGTCCCCCTCGCGTTGGTGAGGACTTGAGCAGGGGCATCCCCCACAGCATCGCCGGCGGTTGGCGGGGACTTCTGAGGATTTCTGGAGATTTGGGTCATAGAGTGAATTCAATTACTTTGGAGCTTCCTTGCACCATTTTTATTTTCTTTAATACTTTGTATTTTATTTTCTGGGCTTCCCCTCCACCCAGAATAAAGGCACATTCAATAGTAAGAATTCTCTAGTATCCAATACAAAAATGATGCTGCTTGTCAGTTTGAAGAAAAAGCAAATTGTCTGCTCTGTGGGTTGGGATTTCCTCTTTAAAAAAAAAAAGCAGCTTAGAGAAAATCCCTGAACAGAGTCTTCTGATTGAAAAATATATTAGTGGATTTTGTGGCTTTATCATTTTCTTAAAGTAACAGTTTTTGTTACTTTTAAAACATATATATTGCTGTTGAGACATACGGCTGAAAACATTCCCAGTGCAGAATTTATGATGGTTTACAAAACTGAAAAAAAGTCTTTGTTTCATAAAATTGTGTTGATAAGAAGCTTATTGTTCCTTAAGTCCAGCAGGTGTCCCTTCTGTGGCCGTGACCAGCCCGGATCATTTCTGTGATACCTCCACGGGGCCTTGCTGATATCCTACGTCGACACCTTCAGACCACCCTTGGGGTGCTAAATTGGCTTTCTGCACATCATCATCAACAAGCGAATGCTTTTAGCCATCCTGCCGACCTGCCAGCTAATACATCAGTTTCTATAGCTTTTCCAGTTTTGTCTTTATGGCGTGGTTTTTCCTGTGATCCTTTGGATTGTTTAGGTGCTTTACCCATTTTGTAAACATGGAAAGTAAAAATGAAGAAGGCCAATAAAAAGAATTATGAAGAGCATAGTTCCGCACACCCTCTGAAAGGGAGCAGGAAACCATCCGGCGTGAACCTTTGGGTGCACGATGGGGGTGCGCGGTTAAGGGAAAGGAGGAAAGTAAGGGCGCATGTGCAGGGCAGCTAACGAACCGGTGTGTTGTGGCTGCTTGAGTCCGAGAGGCAAGATCTCCAGGAGCTTCTTTGCCTCTGTTTGCTCTAAGCACTCCGAGAAGGGACGCGGTCAAATGCTAGTGAGGTGTATGTTGTAACCTGAGTTTTAGACTTCTGTACATTTTACTTGCAAAGCCCATTTTTCGGGAAAGCCTCACAGGTGGGGGAGAAAGGCCTGCAGTGAGAACCCACACAGATCTGGTGGGGCCCCCGGGAGAGCGGTCTGCCCTGTGGGTTAGCTCTCCTGGTGTTGCCCGGGTCTACTCCCCTGTGCCTCAGATAGCCAGTTTCTCAGGACTTCCTCTTTCGGGATCACCCAACTTTCGACTCCTCCACTTCCCCAGGCTCCCTCAGTGGATGCTGCCCAGCGTGGTCGAGCAGTAGGGCAGCCCTCAGAGCCGTGTCCCCTGCTGGCTGGAAGGCATCCAGCTTTATCGCGTCTTGTCCCCTGTCCTCACCCCC
>PITA01013515.1:0-21151 GCA_004023965.1 Spilogale gracilis | reverse complement strand
GTCAGACCGTGTCTCACATGGGGGTCTCCTGAAGATCTGCTGAATGTGAGAATGGCACCCTCATTCTTCTGGTCCCCGAGGTGCTGAACCTAGCAGTTATCTTTGATTCCTCATCTCCTTGACCCCCCAGTTTACTGAGAGCTCACCCAGAGCAGAGCCCAGCAGCTGGCCCTGTGGACCACACCTCCCCATCCCCACCCCCACACCTTGCTTGGAGCCCCGCCCCTTCCATCCCTGAGTTGCAAGTGCACCTTTTCTGGTCTCCAGGCTTTGTTCCCTGTACCCCAAGTGCTATTACTTCTGTATCCCCTGCTCGGGTGGCCTTAGTGGTTGCTGCCTCCCATGGAAGTAAGTTCCCATCTCCTTCCTGACTTTCTAGACCTTTCAGAGCCTGTCTTCATCCTCTAGTAGCTTTGTCCTGTTATTCCCTGCACATGCCCACCCCTGGAGGCAGGTGGGTCCCTGCCCTGACCTATAGAACCCACCAGGCATGCTCTACTGGTCATGCTGTCTTTACCTGGACCCCTCCCCGTCTCCCTTCTGTCTACCCTGACCCAGCTCTTTGCTAGGGACTCTGTTTAAATCCTGTCTTCTTAATGGCATCTTCTCATGATCTTATTACTCTCTCTTTGGCCCTTGGCATTGACAGTCTGTTCATGCAGCTTATAATAAACTTTATAACAGTCCATCATCTAATGAAATCGTGAACAGTGCCCATGATTTTTAGGAGCATGGAGCTTGGAATCTGAAGCTTAGGTACAAATCTTTGACCATGTGTTAGCTGTGTGTCCTTCAGCAAGTTCATTACCGTCAGTGGGCTTCATGTCCTCCTCAGTGATCGGAGAATAATAATGCCTTGCTCACCTGGTGGTTTAAAGATGAAGTGAGAGAATGATGGCGGGACTCCTGGAATGTAGTAGACATTCTGTGACTGTTAGACTGGTGGTCCTTTCCCCTGTGTTGGTGCTGTAGATGGAAGATAGAGCTTTTAGAAAGTAATTAAGGTTAAATGAGGTCATGAGGGCCTGGTCCTAGTCCTGGAGGATTGATGGCTTTATAAGAAGAGAAGAGAGAGAGATGTCCTGACATGGACACACCAGAGAAAGGCCACGCGAGGACACAGCCGCCTTGGCAGCCAGGAGGAAAGGTGTCACTAGGAACTGAATCAGGTAGCACTTTGCTCTTGGACTTGCGGCCTCCAGAACATGAGGAACCGGTTTCTGTTGCTTCAGCTGTCCATCCTGCGCTGTCTTGGGGAGGCCGCCGGAGCTGACTGACCCAGCTGGTTCTCGCTCTGACCGGATGATCATTTGTCGGGCCCACATGAAGTGAGCACTTACTATGTGTCAGACACTTTCTCATTTACCCACAGAGGTCTGATGGCTCAGTTGTCATAACCCCTTCGGGAGGCCGGTTCAGCAGCTTGCTCGGGCCGCCCCGGCCCAGCGGTCCCAGCGCTCCCAGTGCTAGAACCGGGGCCCCATGCTGTGGCCTTCGGGACGTGGCATCTCCCGGTGGTGCCTTGCATTTTCTCTCCAGTGGCACATAGCTGGGGCTTGTGCACAGGAAGTAATTAAAAAATAATTTCGGGTGGGCTCATTTTCCCCAGATAGTCGTATCGCCGGCATCCGGGCAGAGTGAAAATTTCCTCCCCCACCCCAGTTCCCCAGTGGGAGTCCCCTGAGCATTGCTGTCCGTGGGGGCGTGTGGGGTGGGGATCCTGCCCAGCAAGCTCCGCCGAGCTGAGGGACAGGGAAGGAGGGTCAGGTCTTCGGTTGATGGGTGTTAAACCTTTGGAAGTCAGAACCTTCAATTCCTTTATGCTCTCAGTGAGGGAAGTGAGTGGTGGTCCTTCGGGATGAGCTTGTACACATCAGTTGTACAAGAACTTCTTGACTTGTGTCTTTCTCCTTGGCTCTCTTCTTCCTCTCCATGTGTGAGGAGACCTTCTGCCTCTTCATGTATTTAAGTGACCAGAGAGGAGAACGCTAACGAACCTTTGTTTTTTGTTGTTGCTTCACTCCCCTTAAGACCCAGATGGCTTTGTTAGTAATTAATTAACCCCTTTTTCCAGAAGTTGATGGGTTTGGGTTTCTGAAAAAGACTAGTCATGTGGAGTCTTGGAGTCTGACTTCAGGTTTGGGGATGATGGGATTATAGCTTTTGACTTCCAGGACCATATACATACACATGGCGTATCTTCCTTATCGGCAGGTTCATAATTTATGTCCCACTTCCTTTTGATAAGGACTAACATGAGATATGCAAGACATGTTACAATAAGGCTGTTTAGTAAAAGTAGAAAATAGACATGCCCCGTGGAGAGAGGGGAAAACAAATACTCCAGATCCTTAAGCTGATGTATTTGTTACATTTGAGTGCCCTGCCAGCCAAGGCAAACATGGAAACTCAGCATTCTCCATCTGGTAAAATGCCAGTCCAGGAGAGTCATCGTCCTCAGGTTCAAAAAAGCCTGCGTGGTAGGACAACCTTTTCTCCAGCGGACATAAAACCACAAAGTTTACAACGTAGACAGCAACGCTAACTATGGTTTAAGAAGGTTAATCACATTTGATCAAGGCTTTTGCTCATGCTCTTAGTTATGGCCTTATCCCTCTCTGTCCCTGGATAAATCCTGTCCATCCTTTAGCCTTTGACGAGGATCTCCTCCTCCAGGATGCTGTCAGCCCAGCCTGGGGTGAGTCTCCTCACTGCTTTTTTGCACCTCCATATTGCTTTACGTCGTTTCTCACAACCAGACTAGGTGTTCTTAGGACTCGTCTCTGATACTGTGATAGTTGCTTGCCGATGTTTGTTGAAGAAAGGAAGTTTATTGATCTAAGTTAGAGAAACACTTTCCAAGTTGATGAAACCAATTTCTGCCAGTGAAATTTCAGCTTATCAGTCATAAGCTGATTTGTAGTGTCTGCCCATAGCACATGGCTTGTCTGTAACACAGGAAGGTCGTACATCTCACTCTCGTTATTGGTTCTCGTCCTGGGTCTTCCACTAAGTCGAGCTGCGACTCTCACCTGCCATGGGCTCAGTTTCCACATTGCAAAGTGAGGGTGTTGGACCACATCAGGGAGCACAGTGATGTGGAATTCGTCTTCAGTGCCATGCTTCACTCCCACAGTGGGCATGGTGGGCACCCGTCCTGGGCCGCAGCACCCCCAGCCCCAGCAGAGGCAGGGGTGGGGGCCCCTTCTCTGAGTGTCCATTCTAGAAGCCATCTCTAGAGCACCAGTCCTTTGGGGTTGGTGTCTGAGAAGAAGCCTCTTTACCATCTGTGGTTATCTTTGATGTTCTTTTTAGCTCTCATGATTCTAGAGAATTCCCCGATTTTCCTCGGTCTTCGCGGTAATGGGATGAATAATATTCTGCCAGAGTTCATGTGCGCCTCGAACCTCAGAATGTGACCTCCTTTGGAAACAAGTTCTCTGCAGTTGTAAATAGTTAAGATGACCTCCTTCTGGGTTTGGATGGACCCTAAATTTAATGACTCCTGTCCCTCTGAGAAGAGAAAACACCGGCTTACAGGGAGGAGTGCTGTGTGACAATGGGGCAGGGATGGGAGTGGCACAGCTCTAGGCCTACAGCACCAGTACTCAACTGCCGCCACCAGACCTGGGGGGAGACAAGCAGGGCTATTCCCTGGAGCCTTCAGAGGGAGCATGGTCCTGGCAGCTCCTTGATGTCGGAATTCTGGCCTGGGAAAATCAGTCTCCAAGTTTGTGGTATTTGTCGCAGCAGCTCTAGAAAAAATAATATACGCGCCTCTTTTTAAAAGATTATATTTATTTACTTTAGAGATAGAGAGAGCCGGGTGGGGGGAGCAGGGAGGGAGAGGGACCAGCAGCCTCCCTGCTGGATGCTGGGCTCACTCCCATGATCCTGAGATCATGACTTGAGCCGAAATCAAGAGTCAGACGCTTAACTGACTGAGCCACCCAGGCGCCCCATCTCTCAATTTTATTTAAAAGCCATCCGTTGTGTTTACTCTCTCTGATGCTAGTATGCCCCTTTCTCACATCTATGTAGATAGACATCTTTTTGCCAGGTTGTGTGTGGTGGAAAAAAACCAGACGTTTCTCTGCCTGTTCATAAAAATTTAGACATTGATAAAAAGCCCCTTTTCCCAATTAATAGATGAAAGCATATGAATTACTTTATATTTTTGTGGGACATATGTTTAGTTCAGACTCCCTGAGGTCTTATTCAAATTATCGAAAACCGGGCCTCTGCAGTCAGATTCACAGATGGCACTGACTCTAGCCAAGAAAGAAAAAGACAGCAAAAAAAAAAAAAGAACCGGGGGTTGAAAACACACAAAACTACTCCAGGGTTCTGAGCGATAGGATTGGGCCTGCCCCCTATGTCTCCACTCTGGGCCCAGTGGGACCCTGTCCCTCTCGGCAGGGGAGCCCGGCACTGTCCCTTTTGCGTGTCTTGCTCAGTGCAACTTCCAAGCCGGCCTCTGTGGTTTTCTTGCTTCAAACACTAGCTCCTCTTTGTCAGATGCTTCCCTCTGTTTCTGAGTGATCTCAGCACTCTGCCAAGTGGGTGCTTATTGTCCCATTGTACAGACGGGGAAACAGAGACTCCAAAGCCCACGTCTTCTCAGCGCACTTCAGCAACTGAGTGTGTCAAGGGTGGGAACAGTGGCCTGAGCAAACTCCGGGTGCACAGAGGTGGAATAGGAAAACCTGGGGGAACGGGGAAGAGGGAGGCCTGCGGTGAGGCTGGGGAGCTGGGAGGGGCCTACACAGCGCAGGGCTTCATTGTGTCTCAGGCTTGGAAGGTACGGTGCTTTCTGTCTCCCCTGGGAGCGAATGGAGCGTGACGGGAGGGGATTTGGGGTTGTAGAGGCCTGGCGGCAGGAAGCAGGGTATCAGGTCAGAGTCCAGGAGGGGCTGGGGACTGGGACAAGGCGGACGGCTGGAGGACAGGCGTTGGTGACTGCAAACCTGCTCTCTCAGAGGTGGAATCCACAGGCTGCGCGGACAGCTGGGGGCTGTGGCGAGGCAGGCAAGGAAGAGGAGGAAGTCCAGGATCAAGGCTTCTTAGAGGAGAGGGGGCATCATGCACTTCGACAAGCGCCAGGGGGAAAAGGGTGGGTTGGGTGGTGGAAGAAGGTGCTGGGTTCTGGTCTGGCCTTGGTGTACTGCGGGCACCGAAGGTCATGGGCAGAGGATGATCACTGGACAGTCTAACAGGTTGGTGATGCGTTGGAGGTAGGCGAGAGGATCAAGCAAAGGGCTGGGCGGTGGGCTCTGGGGCCGGTAGCCTTGGAGCGCATGCCGCACGGCTGGGGTGGCAGGGGCCGGGAGTGGGCTGGGGAGGGCTGCTAGGTCACACCAGCAGATGTTGTGGGAAGGCTTTGTAAGAATGAAGAATAAACCTGTAGTCCGTGTGGTTTTGGAGGCCTAAGACATAATCCCTCCGTGGTCGCTTCAGGAATATGGGGAGTCCGTCGGCCCCCCAGAGAATTACCGTGCTTATTTACCAGTCATATTTGCAGATGCAGTCGCGTTCCCTTGCTGGTGTCTTTGTGACGATTCTCTGGGAAGAGGGCCTTTCCTCCTGTGGTCACCAAGCTCGGTGTCAGTGATGTACGTAGCGGGTTAGGCGTCTCAGGGCTGGTTTGCCTTTAGTGCCCACGGGTGAGCGTCTTCACAAGCAGTTCTGAAGCTGGTTCCCAGGACTGTCCCTGCTCACTGTCGCTGATATTTGTAGGAAGGGGGACCAGGGCACCTGATGTGTGGCCTCAGTGCTGCACAGGGGCCCTGGGAGCACCCTGCTCGCTGCCAGGCCTCTTAAGGGACGTGGTTGAAGCTGCGTGTAGGGGTGAAGTCAGGGACCTGGGAAGGGGCGCGCTCTGCATTCAGTTCGAGCTTGGATCGAGAGATCCCCCTCTCTGTCAGAACGT
The DNA here is from genome assembly GCA_004023965.1 of Spilogale gracilis. Classification (NCBI taxonomy): domain Eukaryota; kingdom Metazoa; phylum Chordata; class Mammalia; order Carnivora; family Mephitidae; genus Spilogale; species Spilogale gracilis. Next base: position 15,222 of record PITA01013515.1, on the reverse strand, counting down.
CGTAGTTTATCATGCTCTCGAGCAGCGAGGTGATTTTTGCCCCTGACCTGGAAAGATTTGTCCGGAGCATCCCCGGACTCTACCACTAGATGACCAGTGGGACCCTCACTGTGTCGTGACAGCCAGATCTCCAAACACAGCCATATGTCCCCGGGTAGAGTCTAGTAGTTCTCATAGTCTGCCGTATTCGGGATGGCCCCCACCCCAAAGAATCCCCTGCTCTGGATGCCAGTAGGACCAAAGTTGAGAAACGGTGGGTAGTTTGTAGCCAAATCTTTCCATCCTCTCTGCTGTCTCCTGGCAACACTTGGGGTTCTTAACATGGCTTGGGGCTTTAGCATATTTAGGGAAGTTCCCTGAGTGAAGGTCAGGGTGGAGAGGGGTGCATGTGGCTGTGGCAAGGAGCCTGGGGTCAGGCCACCAGCTGTTGCTCCCAGCAAACGCTGCCCTTTTGAGTGTAGGTCCCTTAAATGGCAAGTGAGGAGAGGCAACTGGGAGATCTCCGGCTCCCACACCCTGAGATTCCAGCGCTGACCCTCTATCCTCTTAACCCAGGCATGATTCAGGCAACATAGGCAAAGAGATTTGGCGAGACCTCGTTCTCTTTGCTTTTCTACCAGTTTTTATTTGCATTTTGGGGAAGTTCTGAAAAGGTAAAAATTGCATCCTATTTCACGTTTAAAATGCCCCCTCTTTTTATGAACCCTGATGATAGACATGGGGAGGCTTCTTCCGTTTCGAGGAGAAATGACTTTAATATCCTTGAAACATTTCTGCTCAGTGATAAAAATTCGAGGTCTGATCACTTGCAGCAGACAGGCCTGTGCATTTTAAGTGTCTCTGCTGAAGTAAGCCCAGGCTGCGGGGAGGTCCCCAGACGTCGCTGCTGGCTCTGAGCGGAGCCCTAGGAGTGTAAGAGAACCTGAGATTCAGGATGTCTGGGTATTCCCCAGCTGATGCAGCAGACGTTAAGTCATCCCGAATAGCTGTCTTCACTTCCACCCCCATACATGTGCGTGCACACACACATACGCACACACGGTATCCTGGGAGCTCTTGGGTAATGTGCATGAGGAAACAAAAGCTGTACCTCTCTCTGGATTAGAGGAGCAGTCTTGTTCCTTCTGGAATCTTCCCTATCATATGAGTTTGCTAGGGCTGCCGTAACAAGCCCCACAGACTACCGGGTTGAGGGGGGTGTTTAAAAAGCAAATTTATTTTCTCACAGTTTTGGAGGCTGGATGTGTGAGATAAAGGTGTCAGCTGGACTAGTGTCTTCAGAGGAGGCTCTCCTTGGCTGGTAGGTGGCCACCTCCCGTGCCTTCACATGATCTTCCCTCTGCGTAAACCTGTGTCCTAATCTCTTCTTTTAAGGACATCAGAGCCCATTGCGATGGCCTCGTTTTAGCTAAATTACCTCTTTAAAGCCCCCAGATAGAGTCGCATTCTGAGGGTCCTGAGGTGGGGGCAGAGTTCAGCTCGGGGCGGCTGTGGAGGTGTGTGCGGACGGGGCTCTGTCTGGGGTAAGACCTTACAGATGGCCGTAATGTCGCCACGGCTGCTCCCCTGCTCCCCGTGCTTTTCTCATGAAAAAACTCAAACATGCAGAAAAGGTGCAAGAATAGTACAGTGACCGCTACACCCCCTACTGCGGGGAACCCGTCTTTGTTAACATGTTATGTTTGCTTCATCTTTACATAAAAATTATATGAACCAATTAAAAGACAGTTGTAGGCATCAGGACGCTTTACCCTTTAAAACATCAGCACGAATCTCTTAGGAATAAAGATGTTCTCCTGCATAACCAGAACACTATTACCACACCTAGGAGACTGTAAAATAATTCCCTGCAGCATCTCACATGTAGTCCATATTCAGATTTCTCTAATTGTACCTCATAGTTGTTTTTTTTTTTTTCCATTTTATTTATTTATTTTAATAACCCGGTTTTAGTGAAGGTATAGGCATTGCCTCTGGATTTTTATATCTCTCTAGTCTTTCCAGTCTGGAAGGATCCTGCATCCCCTGTCCCCCTGTCCCCCCCCCCTTTTTTTTTTTTGAGAAGATCAAGGCCTCTTGTTTTAGGGATGCTCACATCCTGGATTTGGCTGAGTATTTCCCTGTGATGTTGTTCAGCTTGGCCCCGTATCCCTGGGTGTCAGATCCAATTGCTTATTTCGGTTCAGACTTGTTTAAACAGTTGCCAGGTGATGCTGGGTGCTTCCGAAACCATCAGATCCCACCATGTTGTCCCGATGTTAGTGACGCTCAGTTTGAACACCGGCCTGAGGTGGTGGCACCGGATCTCTCCACCGCACGGTGTGTTTTCCCCTTTGCAATTAACCCGTAATCTAGGAGGAGATAATTTGGCACCCTGTGCATATCCATTGATGATTCTCGCCTGAATTATTTCACTGGGGTGGGGGGGGGGTTGCAAAATAGTGATTTTTCTAATTTTGTCATTAGTGGGCATAATTGTAATGGCCGATTTGTAGAGAAAAGAATTGATGTATAATTGCCTCTGATGGTGGCAAATAAATGTCTGTGAATATCTTTGTGGACTCAGGTTTTTATTTAGTCAGTGTTTTATAATCAATTAGAGTCATTGTTTTGATGCTCCAGTTATCCCAGATTTAGCCAGCCTGGCCCCTTTCAGGCTGCCTTTCATGTCCTTTGAACGCGTCCCTTTTAGTCTCTGAGTACTTCTTGTTTTCTTGCACAGAAACGTCCTAGGTTTAGCTTATATTTTCCATTTCCCCAGAAAGCTTGGGTTCCTTTTAGAGGCAAATGGTGTTTAGAAACCGAATCTGGATGCTGGTGTGTTCATTGTGGCTGGGGTGTTATTGTTTTCAGGGTTTTCAGTGGACAGAACTAAGAAAAAAATAGAATAACAAGCTTATTGATATTTCCAAATCACATCTAACAATATTGGGGTTTCCCTTAAAATCTTTGATTTCGTGTTCATAGTTCTATGCTTGGCTTCTAATACTGTGAATGCTATTAACACATTCACATTTTGCTCCATTCTACAAGATACATAAAATAGTATCAGTTATATTGTTACTGTTAATATAAGTCAGATCAAGAACATGATATTTCTTCCTATTTTATTTCGTCTTTCCCATGCATTCCACTAGAATGGACAGTCAGTTTGAGTTTAAAAGCCCTGTGAAAGAATCCTTTCCCTGTAAAGTTAATGTTGCAACTTGATTCTCCAGTTAAATTATTATGCTTGCTTTTTAATTTTTCAATTTTTTTTAATTTTAAAGATTTTATATATTTATTTGAGAGAGAGAGGGAGGAAGCAGGACTGGGGGAGGGGCAGAGGGAGAAGCAGCCTCCCTGCTCAGCAGGGAGCCCAACTCCAGGGATCATGAGCCAAAGGAGAAACTTGGTCTACTGAATCACCCATGAGCCCCCCCACCCTTTTTTTGCTTTTTAAAAAAAATTCAAACTTACAGTTTGCTCTTTTCTAAGAAATTAGTTATATTGAGACACAGTTTATAATAAAATTTATAATAAACTGCACCCGTCTACTGTGCATAATACATCTGTGTGACCAGCTGCTGGGGTGACCACCAGAACATCTTCATCTTCATCACTACAGTTTCCTTGCGCCCCGGTGAGTCAGTCTTCTTTCCCTCCATCCGAATCCTCAGGCAACCACTTGATGTACTTTCTGTTTTGCCTTCTCTAGAATTTCCTAGTAATGAAATCGTAGAAGAGTATACTTTGATTTCTGACTTCTTTGACTCAGCATAATGTTTTTGAGAATCCTGAATGTTGTCTGTTATCAATAATTCATTCCTTTTTATTGCTGAGTAGTGTCCCATTTTATGGAGATCTGATTTGTTTATCCAGTCAGTGGCAGGTGGATTTTGGATGCTTGGCAGTTTTTACGTATTATGAATAAAGCCGCTTTGAGCATTCTTGTACAAGTCTTTGTGCAGATAGATGAATTCATTTCTCTTGGGTAAATATCTAGGCGTGGGATTGTACGCTCCTGTGACAAGTTTATACGTAATTTTGTATGAAAATGGCAGACTCTTTTCTAAAGTGGTGGTGCGAGGTTGCACGTCCCCGCAGTCCGTAGTTTCACGTCTGACCCAAGCACTTTTAGTATCGTTGGTGTTTTTCATTTTAGCCATTCCAGAGGGCATATTGTCCGTGTCTTGTGATTTTCATTTGTATTGTTACCCTTTTGATTGGATTTTTCTTTTGAACAGTAAAACATTTCTTAGTTCCAAAGTCAACTTTCTATGAAAAAATACATTTAACGAAGCCTCAAACTTCTTAGTCTCCATCGTACCATCGAAGGTACGGTGTAAACGAGGAGGGAATTTGTTGAATCCCGTGTCTGTGAGCGTGGGCTCATGAGCAAAGAAGGGAATAGCCCCTACCTTCATAGAGTTTACATATTAGCGAGGGGAGGTTGTTATAAATCAGATAACCGCACAAATAAATGTAAACTTGTATCTTTGCTGTGCGCTGGGCAAGAAAAGCTACAAGGAGAAGCCTGAGGCTGTTGTACCTGAATCTCCTCCTGGTTTCCCAAGAAAAAGACATTGTTTACATGCTCCCTCCCTTCATACTTGTTGCAAAATTTCTAAAGTGCTGTGACTCTGCGACCTGTAGCGACAGGCTGAGCCCTGGGAACGCAAAGTGATACCTCGCTGTTGGAATCCAGATCTGTGGGAGAGCTGTGATGAGCTTTCATGGGATTATTTGGTGGGAAATAGTCATACCGACTTGTTCCCCGCGGAGTCCTGGGTGAAACACACTTCAGTGTTTTTAAAATATATATATTGGTAACACACGATTTACATTTAATTTGTTAAAATCCTTTTTCTATTTTGCTTTTAACATTGTGGATAATGATGATTCCTCCGCGATTAAAGAATCACAGTGCTTGTTATGTTATCGGTGTTTTTCTTTTTCTTCACATCTTGTAGGTTTGTGGTGATCCCCCCACGCCCCCCAATGAGACAGCACATAGTTTTTTTAGATTTGAAACTTCAGTGTACGTTTTAATTTCCTGCAGGTCAACTTGACCTTGTATAAAACGCTGATAGTCTTCAGGATGTTAGGACTTAAATTCTTAAAAATTTTGATTCTGTGTTACTGTTACAATAATTGAATTCATACCATGTAGTTATTGCGTACTTCTCTGAAGTGTCTTAGATGAGATATAGTTTCTCTCGGCTGTTCTAAAACTGGAAACTTTACTGACGCTGTTGTCCTATTTGCAATTTCGATGCACTGAAACATAATAGTCATCACTGACGGTGAGCTTTTAAAGGAAGTCTCCGGAGAATATTTTTAGTAACAACGTGCTTTCTGAATGCCATGATCGGCTTTTGACGTTTGAAAGCTTATTCCACTTTTTAGGCTGATGAATTCCGGTCCCTCAAGGTAAACGGTACAGTAAGTGATTAGGGAAGGGTTGGTGGCATTTTCCTCCGGCTCTTCTCTGAGATCTGGAGAAATTACAGGGGAATTACTCTGCGCATACTGTGGCATGTAGATTCCAAGAGTAGAATTCTAGGGTGATAGATTTGGTTTTCCTTTTGCCAGTCATCACCCTGGCAGGAAGCACTTGGCACACTCTGACCGAAGTAACTGAGGAGCATTTAATATAAAGGGCGGTTTCGCAGCCCTGGACAGGGAGGTGGGAGGAACCGGTGAGGAGGGCACGTGCCTGCCCGTGGGGGCGGGGCGATGGCTAGCTCCACCAGGGACTGTCCCCCCCCCCCCCACCGTTCTGAAGGCCAGAATGAAAGGGACAAGTGCCTGGACCTGGAGGAGAAGGGAGCTGGGTTCTGGGCCTCCGTAGGGCCGTGGCCTTGGGTGGCAGGATGCAGCGAGCTCTGTGAGGGAGCCCTCATCCTCCTTCCACCCTTCACTTCTGTTACTTCTGCTGCCTCTTGGTGGAACCAGACCGGAAGTCGGCGGCGGGGGGGCCCGTCCTTGTGTCTGTCTGCTTGGACCAGGGGCAGCCTGAGTGGCTCTGAGGCGGAAGGAGTAGATCCAGCACACTGAGGGGCAGAATGTTGGATGGGGAAGACCAGCAGCCACGGCAGCGGTTCCCACGTGCCCCAAATACCTAGTGCATGCGTGTGCTTAGTTCTGGCCAGTGCCCGAGAGCAGCAGCACTGCTGGTGATGGGGCGGATCGCTATGGAAGGTATTTCAACATCTAAGGATCTTTAGGTTAAAACACCCAGACAAGCAACAAAAGATACCTAAATGAGTCCCAGACTCGTTTCAGCTAGGTTCTGATAGTCTTCATTTTCCAGCATTTGGTAACTACCCTCGTGTCACTGGAAGATGGTACAAAATCAGGGGAGATGTCTCCCAAAGAAGAGTCCCCCTTCCTTGCGGGGCTACCTATGAGTGCGGGAGGCTGAAAAAGTCCGAGTCCAAGTAAACTTGCCATCCAGGAGTGCCCGCAAGCTGTAAGCTGCCCTGGGGGCTGCCACAGAGGGGAAGGAAGTGCCCCCCTGCAGCAGGTGCACCGCTTTCTTGCTGGCCTTTCGGGGAACAGCTGCACAGTTGAAACACTCCAACACAACGTTTCTTTCTGTTGTCTTAAAAGATTGATGACAGGAGCGCATGGCCGGCTCAGTCAGAAGAGCATGCATGTGACTCTTGATGTCAGGGTCGTGAGTTCAAGCCCCACGGGGGAGGGGGTATAGAGATTACTTAAATAAATACAATGTTGAAAAATAAATAAAAGGTTGACGACGGTGTCTTCTCTGTGCACTAAGTACATAGTACATACTTACAACGCTCTAACTAACTCACCGGAAATGTAAACTGGGCCCTCAGTGGGGTATGTAGAGACCACAGGCCGCGTGATCCCAATCCCAGAAGTCGAGTGTGACCTGGGGCTGTGTTTGTTCTGCCAGTGAACACACTGTTGCAGGTGTGTGGGCGAGTCCAGGGGCATGATGCCGGTCGGGGAGCTGAGCTCACCCATTTTAGAATGATCTGTCTGCCAAAGCAAAAGCCCTTTCTCTCCTATTCCCGCCAAACATTTATCTGAAGTAGCACACGATTTCAAGAATCTCCCTTCCTGCTTGGTGAATTCAGAGAGATCCTGGGTCCCACCTTGGGGAGGGGGATGTAAACATTTGCACAAACATACACAAGGGGCACCACTCTGTGGGACTCTGAGGGTCTTGGTGCAGATGTTAGAACTCTGAGCCATACGCACAGGCTTGAAGACGTGGCCAGGAGGCTGGATTTGGAAGTTTCGTGATTTGGTGGAAAGATGGAGGCATCTGCGGAGACTCAGACATCAATCTTGGCTCTGCTTCTGTTGATGACCATCTGGGACAATCCCCTGTCTTTTTGGAGCCTATTTTCTTGGCTATAAATGGACTTAATCTCAGATTCCTTCATGGAGTTTTTCAGGGCCGACCGAGTGAGTGAGTGTTTTTGAAATTCGCCGCACAGATGGAAAGGTGATGTTTTATCTGCGGATGGTCATGTGCCAACAACACGAATACAAACTCGTCATAACAACAGTAGTAGTTTCTGACTCTGTTTCGCATCTGACGTGAATGATGAAAGTGTGTGTGTATCAGACAGCATTTGTGTGGGCGCGCTCCTGTTAGAGCCTGTGTGTGACTTAGTGCAGTCAGTGGTTGACCCCCCAGACCACTTGGTTGCACTTAGGAATGTGTGATTGGGTTCTGCTGCAGCTGCCTTCCTCGGTGGTGATATTCGTAGCTTGCCTTTTGATGGGAAGGCGGAGACTTTCTTGAGTCAGACTGCGTGCATTTGACCCGAGGCAAGTTAGTTAACCTGTCTGAACCTTAACTGCCTTGTCTGTAGGCTCCTACGGCTCCCTCCGTTCTGGGGTTGTGGGGAGAAAGAAATATGCATGAAAAATGCTTGGGATAGAGCGTGACAGCTGGCCAGTTGTCACTTTTCCTCTTGCTCCTACTACTGCCATCAGCGCCACTACTTACATGTTCGGGGGTACCCTGGCTTCCGGGTTGGACTGGTATTTAGGCCCAGTGACTCAGCAATATACCGAGTGAATTAACGTTTTTCGTGTGTAAAATGTCCATGGGTGATCAAGGGCTGGCTCTTTCGGGGAACCTTAATGGATCATTGTGGCATGGTCTGAGGAGGGTGGCCAGGCACCCAGCGCTCAGCTCCCCCACCCCGTGCACACACAACTGTGGGGAGGTCCAGGCTCCCAGCCGCAGGTGCCCTTACTGAGATCCCTTTCAAGACTCATGAAACGGCTGTCAGAGAGGACTTTTTACACTCCCGATGAAATGGGCCATGTGAAGTGTTGGTTACACCGGAGATTTTCCCCTTATGCAGCCTAATCAGGTAACTCCTAACCCTTGGCCCACTTTCTCTCTCCCTTACTGTCAGGTCGCTTTGTGTAATTGTCAGTTATTAACCTGATGAGCTTCCGGTTCCATCTCCGGAGGGCTGTTCTGTGTCCTGTGCCTCAGGTTGTAGTGAATTCTCAGGCGAGCTGGCGTGTGTGGTCACAGGTGCCCGTAGGGCCGTGTGCCAGCCAGTGGAGGAGGGGGCGTCCCTGTGCTGGTAACCGGGATGAATCCCCAGAGTGAGCAGGGCTCAGTTTGGACACGGGCCCCTCCAGGTGCGCCTGCAGAGCTCTGTAGATATGGAGGCTGGCAACTCCCATCTTCGGTAGAACCTCATGGGAACACAGTTTGTCAGGAAGACACACCGATGAGGTGGAGGACTCTGAAACCGACCTGGAGGGCACTGTGTGTGAGGCCAAGGGACAGAGGGTTTAGACATCCTTGTGCCCTGGCTCTAAGCAGCCTCGAGTCAGGCCACACAGCCTTGGCCACAGTTTTCCTGTGGTTTCACGTGGGTCCTAGGGTCCAGGTCAGCTTGTCTGGGTAGGCTCTCTTCCCTTAAATGTTTCCCTTAGTGCTAACCAGGGGATTAGTTCATTCTGCCATTCATCCTATCTGCCTGTCCGGCATCTCCCTTCCCTTTGCCTGGGGCGCCCGGGAGGCCTTGGTACTTTTGGAATTCTGGCTTTACCTCCTCCTACCAGCAGGTTTCCTGACACCCCTCCCCTACCCCAACCAACTTGGCTGTGCCCTCTACTCCCACGGGGCTCTGTCCACATCTTGACTTGAAAGATTTGAAAAAGAATCCTTACAGTGTCCTTTGCTCCTTGTCATTTCTCCCACCTGGGTTGGGGCTGGTTTCAGATTTGTCTTTGCAGCAGATGTCACCGCGTCAGCCTGTGCTCCAACACCCTTTGTTGAAAAGATCTCCTTTGCTACTGGTTTACTTGTGCTGAAATGGAAAGGTGCTGGCAAGGCACTTTCTCCTGCCAAGGGGGCTGAGTCAGTTACAGCAAGATACTGTGGCCACAAGCTGGATTCCCTGCCTCGGAACCCCAGCAAAGGCCGGCTGTGTTGGTCCTGTGGCCAGTGACCACCCCTTTACAAAAAAACACATAAACAAACCAATACCCAGTGTGCCTGTTTTCCTGAAAGAGGGTTTTTATGATTTTATTTATTTATTTTTTTAAAAAATAAGAGGTCATCACTTCGGGGCGCCTGGGTGGCTCAGTGGGTTAAAGCCTCTGCCTTCGGCTCAGGTCATCATCCCAGGGTCCTGGGATCGAGGCCCTCATCGGGCTCTCTGCTCAGCAAGGAGCCTGTTTCCCCCTCTCTCTCTCTGCCTGTCTCTCTGCCTATTTGTGATCTCTCTGTCAAATAAATAGATAAAATCTTAACAACAACAACAAAAAAAAAGATCATCACTGTCAAGTTCAAACCCAGAACATACATACCTGATAACCGTAACTTTTACCCGGCCGAGTACATTCAGCAACTTTTAGTTATGGAAGTAAGGTGATCAAATTATATGTGCCAATTAGATAAGATCATATTGGAACATTTAAAAATAGATGAGTAACTACTGAGAACGAGCAGATAAAATGGCACTAGGTGGGCCAGATGGAATCCAGCCAAGGGTATCTGTTTGTCGGATCCACATGTGCCTTTAGGACCCTCCATAAAACATTACTGTGTTAATTATCCCTCGCAGCATCTGAATCACTTTATTTATTTATTTATCTTAAGATTTTGTTTGTTTATTTGACAGAGAGAAACACAGCTAGAGAGGGAACACAAGCAGAGGGAGTGAGAGAGGGAGAAGCAGGCTTCCCGCCGCGCAGGGAGCCTGATGTGGGGCTCGATCCCACAACCTTGAGATCATGACCTGAGCCAGAGTCAGGGGTCGGACACTCAACTGACTAAGCACCCAGGTGCCCCTGGGTCTTGAACTTTTAAAATAACTGAGTTTCTGTTTCTATCAGTGCAATGAGTGGTAAATTTACCTTCCTTCATAACTATTGGGGGCTTTAAATGAGTTGGTCTTTCAAACTTTTAAAAAAAAAAAAAAGCATGAAAAGGCAATCTAATATATGTCTTTTATTCTATCACATGTCCTCTTTGTAATTTGCTTATGCAATTTTTATTTTAAGATTGCAGGTATGATACCAACAACTGTTATTAAAAATTATAAAAAGGAACATATTCACATCTTGGACAACTTTATCACATCACTGTGCATTCTTGTTTCATATCAGATGACAAATAAAGTCTACATTCGCATATCTTTGTTTCTATAATAAAGTTGTTAGTGGTCATGGCGGATTTACTTATCCATATATTGTGTATGTCAGAGGGGCACACAATATCTGGAATTCATTTGAATTCACCTCTTTGAAGTGGCATACATAGCCTGGCTGTCATGAAAGTATATCGAACAGCCAGCTTCTTACACTTCCTGTGTGTTTTGTAAACACTTGAAAGTTTTTTAAATCTCACTGTACCTCCTTCCTGGTGTGCCCAGGTAGCACTGAGCTTTCAGATCCAGGAAACGGGTTGATCCTTATTTACTAACTGTCCGCAAGGGACAGATAGGTGAAATTTGAAAAATCCCTAGATTGAGTTGGATGAAAGTGGTGATTTTTCAGCTGCCATTTGTGGGGGGTGTTGTGGGTATGCACGTTCCCTTTTCTTTATTAGAGATACCAGTGTAGAGTTTGACAGTGTTTATCCATAAATATATTTCAGATGTTTGATAATCAGTTTATGATTGATTGATTTTAGTGCACCAGCTCTCGCCTGCCTTTGGCAGTTGGGAAACGGCAGTCTGGAGAATACGAGAAGTAACTCATTTCAGCCCAGACACTTGCAGGCTCTGGCTGCCTTCGTGGGTGGACAGGCTCCAGGTTTGCCCCCAGCCCCGCCCCGGCGAAGCTGATGGGGGGCGGTGCAGGGCAGGACCGCAGGAACACAGATCGCCCGCATGGAATAGCAGATGCCCAGTTCCCCATGAACTTAGGATGGATCCTTGCCAAGCAGATCCCTGGGAAACTCTCATGAACGGGTTTCCTCTCTCAGTGTCCACCCCCTTTGCCACACCTGGTTTTCCCTAGAGATTAATTTGGTTTTAAGGCAAATCTGAGGTTGATTATGATTTTGTTTTGGTGTGAATGCAAGGACAGGACTGATCTTCCTGCAATGACTAGCACACACAGAGCCTGCCCAGTGTCTCCACTGCAGACGAAGCACTGACCCTGTGCCTACAGCCAGTCCTTGCCCACCTGTCCCTGCTGCATTCGCTCACTCCCAGGTCCGTGGATGCTCATGAAGGAAGTGGGGGTTACGAGATAGCCCATGTGTGCCCCTGGCAGTGGTGTGGGGCGCTAAAACCACCACATAGTTCACATTTCTGATACTTGTGTGTATCCTAATCGTGATTTCCATCTTTTGGAACACATCTATAAAATAATAGCAAGACGGGTTGTGGAATTGGGGTGACTTCCATATCTGATATTCAGAGGACACCTTGTTCAGTGGCTGTGATATTGGCGGGATGGCGTGGTCCTCCCTGCCTGCAGGGGCCCACCCCAGGATGGAGAGACTGAGGCACCCGGCTGGGGTCTTGAATGAAACTTCTGTCTGGACCAGGGGTGTAATTTCTTTTTTTTTTTCATCCCTCCTCCCTTTGGGAGGAAAAAAGAGAGGAATGGGGAGAGCACAGTGGGGCATGAAAAACAGGGCTGCACCTCAAAGTTATCAGGGAAATTCAAGTGTCTGACGTGACTTCTTTTTAAAAAATCTTTCTCCTGGAGTAATTGTCCGTCTTGTTGTGGGAAATGAACAGTGATCTGTCTAGATAAAAATTCTTTGTGATCAGTTTTGTTCTTTCTCCTTCTTTCTCTCTTTCATGTACTTGGATAGTTCCTCAGATCATTTTCTTAATATTTAAAATTCAAAAATTCCCCTTGATGTCTTTACATTATAAATGACGGAATTTTAGAACAAAAAGGGCTTTTAGGAATCACTCACTTGCCAAGCATTTTGGTGGGGTACGAGGTCATGGTCATTTGTTAGCATAACTTTTCTCTGTTCTCTCTCTCTCTCTCTCTCTGTCTCTCTCTCTTTTTTGGCTAATATCTCCCAGCTTTTCCTTTGACAGAATATCTCCCTCTAGTATTTCCCAGTTTCTCCTTTGACAGAGAGTATCTCCCTGTAGCATCTCCCAGTTTCTCCTTTGACGGAGAGTATCTCCTTCTAGTAATTCCCACCTTCTTTCTTTGACTGAAAGTATCTTCCTCTAGCATCTCCCAGCTTCTCCTTTGACAGAGTATCTCTCTCTAGCATCTCCCAGCTTCTCCTTTGACAGAGATACCCCCTCTACTATATCCCTCTTTCTTCCTTCAACAGAGAGTATCTCCCTCTAGCATCTCTCAGCTTCTCCTTTGACAGAGTATCTCCCTCTAGCATCTCCCAGCTTCTCCTTTGACAGAGTGGAGCACTGAACTGATGAACAGCCTTTGACCTGCTAGGTACAGCGTCAGGGGCATTTATTTCCAGTAACACAGTAGGGTAGCAGTGTAGACCAGGACCATGTAGGTCGGTCCCTTTGTTGCTTGGGAGCCACGTATGGGATGCATTCTGGAATGCTCCCCAGAAAAGCCCTGGCATTGCTCCTGACCCCTCTCCTGGGCACCTGGGCATATTTGCCTTTCACCATCTTGACAGTCTCGGGAGGCATGAATGCAAGGGAGCGAGGCTGTTGGGGGGCTTGGTGGGAAGGGGAGAGGGGGCAGTGAGAACTGTCCCTAAGAGCCTTCATGTTGCAGCCGGGGGGCTGCCCTGCACAGAGGGTGTGGGTATTGAGTGGGTCCTTAGGAGGGGCTGGCTGAGAACTGTGTGTGTGTGTGTATACACAGTGTTAACATTTTCCTCCCTGGCATGGCTCATCTCTGTCCCCCTCTGTTGTCCCATAGCCCTTTGGTCAGCTTATGCAGTCTTTCAGAGTTGTTTATTGTTTGCCTTTCTCTGGATGTCCTGTGCCCGAAAAAGTGGACCCTGTCTCCATGTCATGGTGTGTCATGGCAACAAATGTTAGATGGCCTGCTTTAGAACGGAACCCAAGGGGCATTCTTTGTGAGGCCCAGGGAAGTTCTAATGGGTTTGTGACCTGTTGAAGTCCCAATTCAGCCTGGTCTAGGGACCGAGGACAGGTTCTCTGGTGAAGGGAGGAACCTGCCACCATGGGGATGTTAGCACCTGCTGGCCCCTCCCCCAGCCCCCAGCTCTCCCTGCCACCTGCCCTCTCTTCTTCCTTTAAGGTCAGCTGGGTCCTGGGGAGCCTGAGCAGGAGCCAGCTCCAGAGTAAGGAAGGAGCTGGCTGGGGTGGGGGGTTGGAAGCATTCCTGCACCCTGGGACCACACTGGGACCAGCTGGTGGGAGGCTGTAGCTGGAGCTCTCTGCAGATGTTAAGCCTGCCCTCCACATCCCGGGAGGACTTTCGTGGATTGGGTTAGAATGGCAACTTAATGAAAAATGTCAGCTCTGTGGGGCCCCCCATCTATAAAGGCTGCAAGGGTCTTTTGATGCACAGGAAGTGGCACACTGGGAAGGACACAGAAATGAAGGCGCATGTACATTAACGAATCTATAGCAACACGTTCTCAGAGCATATGGTTTGATTTAGTCTGACCATCTACTTTATAGAGGAGAAAATTGAGACCCAGAGATCTACCTAGTGAGGTGCCACTCACAGAGTGTGTATTCTTAATAGTGATGGGCTTACTAACCCCATCTGTACCTCCTCCTCTTCCGTCCTTAACTCCTCCTTCTTTTTTGCCTTGAAGCACTTGACTTAGGTTATCATCAGCACCTCTCCCCAGTCCCACAGGACTAGCCCAACTCTCTTAACCCCTGGGGACCCCTCCCTGGTTCTGGGTTCCCAGAACTACAGGAGCTTTGAGTCCTAACCCTGGGCTCAAGTATAGAGCTATGTGGTGGGGCACAGCGAACGATGGGCTGTGTTTTTGTGAATCAGATATTCTGGAAGCACAGCATGTCTGTCCTTCGTGCACGCAGCTGCTTTTCAGTAGAGACTGGATGGTCTCCAACAACTGCAGTTACCTTCTCTGACCCTTTAAGAAGAGGTTTACCAGCCCACCTGTGGAAGAATCAGTTGATATTAAATCTCTAAAGCCAGCCCAGCTCAGATCCACCTTTCTGTATTCCTGAGCTTCTGCTATAAAAGGTGGGGGTCAGTGAGCCTACAGTGAAGGGAAGAGGGGCCATATGTCCAATAAGGTCGTTCAAGTACCTTGATCAGCAGTTCTTAATTCAAAGACATCTCGAAGGTTCAGATGAGTACACCCCCCGCTCCAATCTTTGACACAGTAGGTCGCTCAAACCAAACCATTATTCATCTTTCTTCTTTACCTGTCCCAATCCATTGCCAGGTCCAGTTGGTTCAAAATACATCGTGAAGCTGCCTTTCTTCCTCCTTCTCCCTGCTGACGCCTGGTCACCCCAGGTCTGGACCGTGGCATCAGCTCGTGATGGACCTCCGCCAGTCCTTTTGCTGCTTCCAACTCCTTTATTCCTACGGCAGCAGGTCCCTTGCCTTCTAACTCATTACTCATTATTCCCTTCATGTCAGGCATTCCAGGCAGTATGATCTTATTTATTTCTTTGCTTACTTACTTGCTGTCTTCTCCCTCTAGAATCCAAGCTTCAAGAGAGCAGTGCCTTCTTGTGTTGTTTTGTATTCACTAACGTTCCCCCCCCATGGTGCCTGGCATGTCTTGGGGACCATATGGAGGTGGCTGGAGGCACCATCAGAGATGGCAGATCAGAACTGTCGAGAAGAATCATCTCAGAT